>OZ005662.1:137688908-137951546 GCA_963930645.1 Salticus scenicus | reverse complement strand
ATTTCATGAACGAATATATATCTTTGGGTCATATGACAAAATTAAATCCAGATAAAATTAATGAAACGCCACATTATTATTTACCGCATCATGCGGTGGTAAATGAAAACTCTGAAACAACAAAATTGCGTGTAGTATTTGACGCCTCGTTTAAAACAACAAATAACAAATCATTAAATGACATTCTATATATTGGTCCTAAACTACAGTCAAATATTTTTGACAATTTAGTAAAATTTCGAGCCAACCCTGTAGCGTTCAGTGCAGACATAGCTAAAATGTATCGGCAAATCTTAATTGAAAGGAAACATAGAATCTACCAAAGAATTGTTTGGAGAGAATCTCCCAATGACCAATTATCTTTTTACGAATTGAATACTCTCACCTACGGAACAGCTTGTGCACCCTATTTAGCGTTACGCACGCTTAAGCAATTATGTGAGGATGAAAATCAGAACTTCCCATTAGCAACAGAAATTGCCAAAGACAATTTTTACATCGACTACTTATTGTCAGGGGCACAATCCCTTCAATTAGCAAAAGATAGAATAATGGAGCTGCAGGCTCTAATGCATGCTGGAGGGTTTAAACATAGGAAATGGGCTTGTAGCCATCCAGAAGCGCTCTCTGATATTCCAGAGGAAGAGAAGGCTAATTCGGTCATTCATTTTTTTGAGGATAAAGAAAAAATAAATCAAAGAGTATTAGGAATGTTCTAGGATTTAAGTGAAGATACTCTTCTAGTTAGAACCTTAGCTGAGCAACAAATTAATACAAAAAGACAGTTGCTCTCCGTAATTGCGCAAATTTATGATCCCCTCGGAATTATTTCGCCATCTACTATCATCTTAAAACTCATTCTACAAAAATTGTGGAAGTTGCAATCAACGTGGGATGAGCCTATACCTCCAGATATTTTGCAAGAATGGAAAACTTTTTATAATGAAATTAATGAGTTTAAATCTATGTCCATTCCACGCTATGTAGGTTCAAATACTAAAGACTGTACAGTTGAACTGCATGGGTTTTGTGATGCCTCTCCGAGGGCGTATGCGGCAGTCGCATATTTAAAGGTCATAACAAACACTATCCAGATATTTTTACTTGCTTCTAAAACTAGAGTCGCACCCTTAAAGGAAATTACGTTGCCCAAACTAGAATTGTGTGGGGCTGTACTCGTAGCTGAGTTAATTTGCAACATTCAAAAATCCCTTAAATTCTCTCATTCGACATACTGGTACACTGACTATTCTATTGTATTAAACTGGATAAATAACCCTTCAAACAAAGGAAATAGTTTCGTGGCCCATAGAGCCAACAAAATCAGAGCTCTTACTCACTTAGAATCCTGGAGACATATCCCAGGAAAAGAAAACCCGGCCGATTGTGCCACACGCGGATTGTCCCCAGCTAAGTTGAAAGCTAGAACTGAGTGGTGGGAAGGGCCAAAATGGCTCCATAGTTTTGAGCTACCACCAATGTGCACATTACATTGAGTTTCCGTTCAGAAACAAACTCATCACCATCCGACAGATTCAAGTTCTAAGCCTACAAATTCTAATAACCCTTTCATATCGCATATCACAAAATACTCTAACTATCGAAAACTTTTAAGAATTCTAGCTTATGTACTGAGATTTATCAATAAAATTAAAACCAAATCCATGGAAAGTGGTCCTTTAAAGGCCCTAGAGCTAAATCAAGCGGAAATGTCTCTTGTAAAAATTATTCAAAATGCCGAATTTAGTGATGAAATTGCCGTACTAAGAAAGGGAAAACTTTTAAAACCATCACACCATCTGTTAGGTCTTGATCCTTTTCTGGATGAAGCGGGCATTCTTCGTGTTGGAGGACGCCTGCGGCACTACCCGTCCCTGCGATTTCAAGAAAAACACCCCATTTTACTGCCGAAAGCAAATCACATCACTTCCTTGATAATAACATATTATCATCACTTAAGCTCCCATGCTGGTCCCAACTTAGTACTGTCACTCATCAGAAACAAATTCTGGATTCCCGACGGCCGCTCCACGGTTAAGGCTGTTTTAAGAAATTGTATACTCTGTTTTCGTCTATCAGCTAAGACAATAATGCAAAAGATGGGGGATCTACCCTCAGAAAGAATCACACCCATTTGTCCCTTTTCGAAGGTTGGTGTCGATTTCGCGGGACCAGTAATGACAAAATGTCAACATAAACGAAAAGCGACAACCTTTAAATCATATATTGCCCTTTTCATCTGTATGGCGACAAAAGCAGTGCATCTTGAATGTGTTTCAAATCTTTCTACAGAAGCATTTCTTGCAGCCTTGAAACGCTTCATAGGTAGGCGGGGATACCCCTCTGACATATTTTCGGACAATGGCAGAAATTTTGTCGGAGCCCATTCTTACCTAAAACAGCTATTTTTTTATTCAAAGAAGAAAAATTACCGAATTTTGCTTCTCAACACCAAATAATCTGGCATTTTATTCCCCCGTATGCTCCAAATTTTGGGGGACTCTGGGAAGCGTCGATAAAATTAGCCAGACATCATTTGGTAAAAATCACACAAGGAGCAATTTTAACTTTTGAGGAACTTTCCACCCTTCTATGTCAAATAGAGGCTGTTATAAATTCGCGGCCTCTAACACCATTGTCCAATGCTCCTAATGATTGCGCAGCTTTAACACCAGGACATTTCTTGATTGGATCTGCATTATTAGAATTGCCAGAACCATTGTTAACAAACAATTCTCTTAGTCTTTCTTCTAGGTATAAGCTCTTATTGCAGATGAAGGAGACGTTCTGGAAGAAGTGGACATCCCAGTACCTGCCAACCATGCTTCCGCGAGCCAAAAGAACCAACAACAGTCACAACTTTTATCCAGGGCAGCTAGTCATTCTGAAAAATAAAGCCTCACCTCCACTACATTGGGATCTCGCACGCGTCATCAAGTTGATTCCCGGAGCTGACGGTATAACCAGAGTCATCGAGCTTCAGACATCTTCTGCTGGAACTCTTATTCGACCTGTCAGTCAAATTATCCCTCTTCCGAGTATTTCGACTCCTGCTTCGGTGCCTCCCCGCCCCCCCCCCAGAATGTTGATTCAATGGGAGCGGGGACGGCGACAGTCGAGCAGTGACAGACAATCACGTGATATAGATATAAACCAAACTTTCATTCTTTTCTTCTTTTTTTATTATTATTATGTTTTTTGCTCTTTTGGAACATATTCATGAAAAACAGAAGTACTTTATTCTTAGTGAAAAACATTCGAACATTAATACTGAAATCTGGCACTAAATTATTCATTACTTGTTATATTATTCAAATAAGAAATCGTATTCTCTATTTTCTTTATAATTCACTCAAGGCATAAAAAAAAATGCCTTTACATGTCCTCGAAATGGTTTTAAACCTGTGCTAAAATATTTGAAAGATTCTGTTTTTGTTCATAAAATTCTGAAAGAAAATGTCTGATTAAAGTCAAATATAGTAAGCAATCGGATTTCATCCTTTTTATTTGTGTGGCCTAAAATGTATTTCAAGCGACCACAGGAAATGCAGGAGAGAGGTGTATTAGCTTTTCCTTAATATTATGCATGCTAAAATAAGTTTCGTTTTTAATAAAAAATGGTATTTATGCAAATTAAAATTCATTATAAATTAATCTAAGTCTAATTTAAATCAACAGGCGGTTTCTGTTTCTTTTACAAAATGTCGCCAAAACTCAAATACACAGTAAGAGAAGGTCTGTGAACACTTTATATTCACTTCTTGAATGATTATAGCAGTTTATTGCTAAACAAACTTCCATATCATAGTTTACTTAGCTAAAATTATGAAATATAATAAAACAAGCTACTCTAAAGTAAACAAAGACGATAAAAAAAAAAAAAAAAAAAAAAAAAAAATTGTCGTTTGTTTATCAGTGAAACGCGCTGGGTACATGTGGTAGCCCTAAGGCAACAAAATGCCTGATGCGCCAGCTCGTATATATAGGAGCCTTAATCAGTATCCATCAAATATACACAAATTCAAAATAATACTACATTCCTGAAATCAGGAACGTTTCCTGGACGAAAACATGTTATTCTCAGGTACCTGCCCCAAATATATTAAAAGGAGGAACGTATCCGATGTATGAGAGTAACGTTACCGATTTTTTTTATAATGTACATAGGATAACAACCGTTATTTTAAATTATCATTTAGACTTACTTTTTTTTTTCAAATCCCAAGTGAAATTTATCCTTTTCAATGTTGTTGCAATTGTGACAACATATTTTTCTACTAAACTGTTCATTATTTTATTTATTCCTTCAAACTGAGGAAAAAAAGGTCATTTTCTTTTATTTCAATACATTTTCGTTGCAATAGAATCTGTTTTGAACGTTAGTATAAGGAAACTTGAGTTTTTGTTATTTAATTATTCATCGTTTAATTACATAGCATTTAAATGTTACTAGAAAAATTAGATTTTTGTGAAAACTTTATGCAAGTTACTCTTTTATAATATTATAAAGAAGTTATAATATATATATGTATATATATATATATATATATATACATTAGTTTTAATCATAAAAACCGGTCAATGATATTTGCTTATATCAAATACAACAATTGTTTATTTGTAATGAGCAATATTTTAAATAATTGTTTATAATTTCACTAAAGTTTACCTTGCAAAATTTATATTTTAGTATTAATACTGTTATTATTATTATTATTTGAAATGAAAAAGGGTATGCTATAAGACATACGAATATTTGAAATAAATTTTGAATAGTTACTTCAAATTTAACATTTCGATTTCAAAATTAATTTTCTCTCTCTTTCACAATTCTATTCTTTGTACAAATATTCTGTTTTTGTATGTGAAATAAAGAAGCATTTTTACATTTGAAAGAAAAAAAAAACATCATTTAAGATGATTTAATAAATGTTGAAAATAAAGATAAATATGAAAATATTAAATATAGTCAAACGAAATCACCCGACTTAATTTTTTTATTATTCAAAGAAAATATACCTACTGCAAAATTGAAAATAATTTTTTCAAGTCGCACAACAAAATTAATCATAACTTTGTGTTGAAATATATTTTTTTTTAATTTACAAATGACTTTTTATGAGAATTTATGCAAATAATAAGTCTAGCTTATTTTTAAACAAGAAATATTAAATGATGATACATAGAAATCATGGATACAGAAAATTTCTTTTAAAAACATTAGACACTTATATTTTGTATTAAACTTATAAATAAATAAATAAAAATAAAACTTTTATTAAATTTTGAATTTAAATATTATTTATTTTATTTTTCCATATAGGAAATGTTGCAGGTACTTATGAAGTTATTTCTTTTTAATTTTTTATACTTATGCGAAAACAAAGTAAAAGCTCTATTTAGCAATTTCTGCATATTTGCATTGTACATCCTTCACTGAAAAAATAAACTGTATAGAAATAATATTATAGTTTTAAAAAATTAAAGAACATGTTTTTATAGAAATGTGAACTAAAAAGCACAAAATATCTATCTTAGTATTAAAATGCAGGGTAAGAGAAAATTGTGTGAGTGACACACCGTAATATTTACATACATTTAAATCTTTAATTAAAATAATTTAGAATTAAACAAAACCATTTTTAAAAAAAATCTCTCTGACTGGGCTCGAACGTTAGACCTTCAGATTCGTAGCACGGAGTTTTACCTCACAGCCACGGCGTTCACATAGGGAGAGTCTTTTTTTACAATATAGATTTTTTGTTTGCTCCCAGAGCGGTTACAAACATACATACAGGTGAAGCTAATAAAAGCGTGTTAAAAACAACAAATGTCTAGGAAAATGTCCTATTGGGTAATTCTATGGAAAATGCAGGAATATTTCCACCACCACTGTTTTCTAACAATAGTCAATATTCAATCACAAATAATTCTGTAAAAATAAGAAAAATTTTCCTGTATATTAAATAGCGGATTAAAAACGAAAAGTGGGAACTGGCAACCACATTGTCAGGTAATAGCATCGTATTAAAATGATTATAAAAATTTATAAAAAGAGTATGTAAAGTGTTTTTAGATTTTTTAAAGCAATTTTGTTTTTAGAGAATTCGTGATTTAAAATTTTTAAATTTTGGAGAAACACTCACTCATAATAATGGTCATTTTGCATTTCTAAATAAATATCACATAGTCTCAATTGAACTATATTTTTTATTAAATATACTAGCAGACCCGGCCACGCGTTGCTGTGGCTATGTTATACGTTGAATTATAATGTAGTAAAATATTCAATATATTAAAATTATTATTTATGAATAAAGACCATCCTTGATAACATCCTTGATCTTAGCAGACTTAGCCCGCTTCGCTGGTCCCTATTTTTAAATGATTCACTATAATTAAAGAATTCTCAAAATTGCATTAATTTTTAACATGTGAAAAAAAAAGAGAAAAAAAAATCTGATCGGGAAAAATGTTCGACACTCATAATGAATCCATATATTATCGAAAGGAAAATGATATAAAATACAAAAAAATCTTCTCTCATTGGTGGAATAATCTGTTCGGACCCCCACTGCCTGCGGCAGTGTATACCTGCGCAAACCATGCGCACCGTTTCTTCATCCACCGTTCCCGCCCTTCTTAATAACTCTATACTTTCGAAAATATCCGCAATCGATTTATCGGGCCTTAAAACTTAATAATACTAATTTTCAAAGTTCTAACTCTTATTTCTATTATTTTGCCCCTTTGCCCTCCCCCCTCCCACTATTCTAAATAATTTTACAAATTCGAAAATATCTACAGTTTATTTGTAGGTGTCAAAAACCTGTATGCACCAATTTGAACGATCTAACTATATTTTTATTTTTTGCCCCTCTGCCCCCCTTCCCGCCCCTCCTAATAAATTTACAAATTCGAAAATATCCGCAATCGATTTGTTGGTATCAAAAATTCTATGCACCAATTTTGAATGATCTAACTCCATTTTTATATTTTGCTCCTCTGCCCCCCCCCCCCTTTCCCGCTCCTCTTAATAATTTTACAAATTCGAAAATATCTGCAATCGATTTGTACGTATCAAAAACTTCTATGTACCAATTTTTAGCGATGTAACTCTATTTTTATTTTTTTGCCCCTCCGCCCCCTTACCCGCCCCTCCTAATAACTTTACACTTTCGAAAATATCCTCATTCGATTTGCAGGCCTCTAAAACCTCTCTATACCAATTTTGAACAGTCTATCTGCATTTCTATTTTTTTTTTTTTTTTTTTTTTTTTTGGTTGTTGTTGTTTGTTTGTTTGTTTGTGAAATCACGTTTTGGCCCCTCCCCCCCCTTTTGGGAGGCGAATTTTGCAATAAAAACTATCCTATCTCTCAAGTTGGACCAAATTGCACACAGTGTCCAAATTTCATTAAAATCGGCTCATTAGTTTAGGAGTTCATCGCGGACAAACATAATAAATTTTATATATAAAGATATATATATATATATATATTATATTAAATTATAAAGTTTTGATCAATGAAGCACAAATAAGTAAAAAACAGGATTAATTTCACTGTATTATCTTCATTATAATATGAATTCAATTTACACTTCAGTCTAAGTAACACGTGGCCGGCTATGCTAACACCAAAAATTTAAAAAGTGGAAATAATTGAATTATACGAAATTTATTAATAGGTTAAAAAGTTGAAGATTCTTTGTGTAGATGGCAGCACCAAATATATTTCAGCTTTCATTTCAACCCAGTCGAAAGGTATCGACATCTGTTAGAATCATTTGGAGTTAACAGATAATTGTGACTGTCAAATAATAACAGACAAATAATTAGCAATAAATTAAAATTGCGACTATAATTTGAGATTTAAACTATCCTATCTCTCAAGTTGGATCGAACTGTACATGGTGTGCGAATTTTATTATAATCGGTTAAGTGGTTTAGGAGTCCATTGAGGACAAACATTGTGACACGAGATTTATATATATTAAGATAGCAGACCCGGCCACGCGTTGCTGTGGCTATGTTATACGTTGAATTATAATGTAGTAAAATATTCAATATATTAAAATTATTATTTACGAATAAAGACCATCCTTGATAACATCCTTGATCTTAGCAGACTTAGCCCGCTTCGCTGGTCCCTATTTTTAAATGATTCACTATAATTAAAGAATTCTCAAAATTGCATTAATTTTTAACATGTGAAAAAAAAAAGAGAAAAAAAATCTGATCGGGAAAAATGTTCGACACTCATAATGAATCCATATATTATCGAAAGGAAAATGATATAAAATACAAAAAAATCTTCTCTCATTGGTGGAATAATCTGTTCGGACCCCCACTGCCTGCGGCAGTGTATACCTGCGCAAACCATGCGCACCGTTTCTTCATCCACCGTTCCCGCCCTTCTTAATAACTCTATACTTTCGAAAATATCCGCAATCGATTTATCGGGCCTTAAAACTTAATAATACTAATTTTCAAAGTTCTAACTCTTATTTCTATTATTTTGCCCCTTTGCCCTCCCCCCTCCCACTATTCTAAATAATTTTACAAATTCGAAAATATCTACAGTTTATTTGTAGGTGTCAAAAACCTGTATGCACCAATTTGAACGATCTAACTATATTTTTATTTTTTGCCCCTCTGCCCCCCTTCCCGCCCCTCCTAATAAATTTACAAATTCGAAAATATCCGCAATCGATTTGTTGGTATCAAAAATTCTATGCACCAATTTTGAATGATCTAACTCCATTTTTATATTTTGCTCCTCTGCCCCCCCCTTTCCCGCTCCTCTTAATAATTTTACAAATTCGAAAATATCTGCAATCGATTTGTAAGTATCAAAAACTTCTATGTACCAATTTTTAGCGATGTAACTCTATTTTTATTTTTTTGCCCCTCCGCCCCCTTACCCGCCCCTCCTAATAACTTTACACTTTCGAAAATATCCTCATTCGATTTGCAGGCCTCTAAAACCTCTCTATACCAATTTTGAACAGTCTATCTGCATTTCTATTTTTTTTTTTTTTTTTTTTTTTTTGGTTGTTGTTGTTTGTTTGTTTGTTTGTGAAATCACGTTTTGGCCCCTCCCCCCCCCTTTTGGGAGGCGAATTTTGCAATAAAAACTATCCTATCTCTCAAGTTGGACCAAATTGCACACAGTGTCCAAATTTCATTAAAATCGGCTCATTAGTTTAGGAGTTCATCGCGGACAAACATAATAAATTTTATATATAAAGATATATATATATATATATATTATATTAAATTATAAAGTTTTGATCAATGAAGCACAAATAAGTAAAAAACAGGATTAATTTCACTGTATTATCTTCATTATAATATGAATTCAATTTACACTTCAGTCTAAGTAACACGTGGCCGGCTATGCTAACACCAAAAATTTAAAAAGTGGAAATAATTGAATTATACGAAATTTATTAATAGGTTAAAAAGTTGAAGATTCTTTGTGTAGATGGCAGCACCAAATATATTTCAGCTTTCATTTCAACCCAGTCGAAAGGTATCGACATCTGTTAGAATCATTTGGAGTTAACAGATAATTGTGACTGTCAAATAATAACAGACAAATAATTAGCAATAAATTAAAATTGCGACTATAATTTGAGATTTAAACTATCCTATCTCTCAAGTTGGATCGAACTGCACATGGTGTGCGAATTTTATTATAATCGGTTAAGTGGTTTAGGAGTCCATTGAGGACAAACATTGTGACACGAGATTTATATATATTAAGATTTAAAACACTTTAAACACACGTAAATATAAATTTATTTAAAAGATGTTAAATTTTTTTTATCCAAAGCTTTTCGCTTTAATATTAAAGTATCATCAGGGATTTATGATTCGTTTCCATTGCACAGTTTTAAATATGTTTTCTTTTCACAGTCAACAGTTAAGTCTTTTAATAACGTGATATATTTTAAATATTAGCAAAAAACAATATGAATTCCGGTAGAGGTTGGACCAAGGAGTTAAGAAAAATGAGAGAAGCTGGAAATGTTGAATATCATACGAGGTTATTGTAGGAGAAAAAAAAACATCATGAATTAGCAGAAATAAACTATTAACTATTTTATAATATTGTGCCAAATTATTGGTAAAATTGCAGCATCTTTGGAATTTATTGCATTTTTGCATTTAATTATATGAATAAATTCGGAAATGTAAAGTTCTTGGATAGTAGATGGTGCTGTAATAATTTTAAATATTAGCAAAAAACAATATGAATTCCGGTAGAGGTTGGACCAAGGAGTTAAGAAAATTGAGAGAAGCTGGAACTATTGAATATCATACGAGGTTATTGTAGGAGATTAAAAAAATAACTCTTTATTTTTTAGAGATTATTTATATATTTTTTATACTATTAGATTTTATTATTTATAGTTCTTTACGCATATATGAAATGCTTATTTTTAAAGCACATGTTTTTTTTTTTCAAACAATTTATAACTTACACTGAGAAAAAAAAAAAAAAAAAAAAAAAAAAAAAAAAAAAACCCTCATTTATCTACCTAAATCCTTAAGCTAGAAATAGAGATTTACGAGTTATGCGTGTAAGGTAAACAAATAACCTGAATAGATGAAATAACCGAGAATTTCTAGTCTATACATTTCTAGACGGTGAAACAATATTATTAATACTATGAATATCATGAATCCTTTGTACTGCGAGAAATTATCGCTTAATTTTCTAGAATTGGGTCACAAACCAAGATTATAGTTGCTAAAACCCGCCTCTTGTGTTCGCATTTATTTGCAGAGATTTTTAAGTAAGTTTGACCTCGATAATATAGGCAAATACTCTAGAATCTTAGTAAGAGTTTCTAGAACTCGTGTTATAAGGGAACTAGAATTTATAAAGACGACATGGAACTATTTTGTCTGGAGCTACAATTTAGATTCTAGATGTCAGTTACAGAATTTTTTTTCAGTGTAAGAAATTACCCTAAAGGATATTTTACCGAAATCTGTAATGTTTTTTTTAACAATTTTGCTCAGTATTTGCTCGGTATCCTTAATTCCATTATACATTAAATGCAAAAAAAACTTAAATGTTTTAAACCATCAATTTACATTTTAGATTTTACGTTATTATCACATATATTTTTTGTAATGTATCCCTAAAAAATAGCAAAGGAAAAAGATTAAAATCTAGAACCTCGTTTAAGAGAATCGATAGCTTTATCCAGTGCACTTTAGCTTTTACAGAGACTCTAATGGAAAATTATTTTGTTTTCTTTCTGAAAAAAAGTACTTCTCTTACCGTAAAAGTTTGTAATGGCCTTGTCGAAAGAAAGCTCTGCACTTAAAAAAACAAACCGTACCATAAGAAACTGAACTAATTGACTCATTTAACATTTTCGAAAAGTACGGTCCACGTAAATATTGGATATAATCAACAAAAATCTACAGTATATAAGTTGTGCATTTTAATATTACACTATATATTTTACAATTATTGCTATCCGAATATACAAATGTAAGAAAAGTATTGTAAACATGTCAAAAATCTGACTTTGAGATTTTGGTGTTTCTATACATTTTGAGGTTCCCAGAGTTCATTTTTAGTATTTTTGCGATGATGTATGTATGTGTGTATATGTCTGAGTGAACACGATTTCGCCTAAACGTCTTGTTCGAATGAACGCAATGTTGGTACATATGTCATAGGTAACTATAGCCTGAATCCTATTGATTTTGGTGAATCTAGGTTTTATAATTGTTTTACAGGGACACAAAGAAAAATTCTTTATCATTACAGCTTATGGGTACAAATTATCTAAATTGCGATAACGTCTAAATGCCTTATTCGTCTGAGCTGAAAATTTATACACATATAAGTTACATTGAGAAAAAAAAGTATATACTGCCTTCATCAAGAATGAATAAGTGGTCATTTTCTAAATCCCTTAACTAGAAATATAGATTTCCGAGCTATGCGCATAAGGCACGCCAATAAACTGAATAGACGAAATGATCGATAATTTCCAGTCTACACTTTTCTAGATGGTAAAACAATATTCTGAATGTTCTGAATATTCTGAATCTTTCGTATGGTGAGAAATTCTCGCTTGATTATCTAGTTTGGGTCATAAACCAAGATTATAGTTGCTGAAACTCGCTCTTGTGTTCACATTAATTTGGACATATTTTCAAATAGGTTTGACCTCGAAAATAAAGACAAACTCTTTAGAATTCTAATAGGGGTTTCTAGAACTCCCTCTCAAAGGGGGACTAGAATTTATAAGGATAACATGGAACTATTTTTTCTAGAGCCTCAATTTAGATTCTAGATGTCAATTACATAATTTTTTCTCAGTACACCGTCACACGAAATGTATAGATTTTGGTGAATCTAGCACTCATAATTTTTTTTATAGGGAGTGAAAGAAAAATTCTTTATCATTATAATCGATGGGCCCAAATTTTTTAAAGTGCTACAGCGTTTAAACGACTTAATCAATATAACAGAAAATTTATACACATATTATTGGTCACAATCGCACAAACTTTATAGATTTCGGTGAATCTAGCACTTAAAATTCTTTTACAGGGATACAAAAAAAAAAAAAAAAAAAAAAAAATCATTATGACCTATGGACCCAAATTTTTTAAAGTACGATAGCGTCTAAACGACTTATTCAATTGAGCTGAAAATTTATGCATATGTTATAAGTCATTTTCGCATGAATTATATCGTTTTTAGTGAATATAGCTTTTATATACTTTTACAGGGATGCAACGAAAAATTCTTTATCATTATGATCTGTAGGCTGAAACTATTTCAAGTGCAAAAACGTACAACTGAACTACAGAGAAAGATACTCAAACACCCTTTTATAATTCTCACTTTTGTTCATTTATCGATTTGTCTTACTTTAATTTATTTATACATCCATTAATTACTTAATGTTCGGAAAGTCGAGCGGAGTCACTTTATATATTTTATTTAAAAGAATTTATATGGTATGCTATACAAATTCACTAAATTTTGTGTGCGATATAAATTATGAAATTTTTTTCTCATTGAATTTTTTTGTCCGTAGGCCGAAAAGTAGCGCTGGTATTTTTTTCTGCGGTCTTTTAGATAACTAAATGTTAAGATCTATTGGTGAAAATTATACGTAGTTGTATATGTAAATAGTAATTGTGAGAAGATTGAATAAATCTTTGTTCATGGCAAAAGGTGGGTGACGCTGTTACATAAAATGGTATAAATAAAAGAAGTGAATTTGTGAAAATAATTTATTTCCGGGTTTTTTAGGAATTTACACGTTTTGAGATCTCCTAAAACATGATTCACAAATTTTAAGGGAAAAAAAACTTATTTTCAAATTAAGTAATTTTTGTTTCTTTATGGAATTTTAATATGTGGGAGAAAACAAATAATAATAAATTAAACAAGTAGAATTCAACTGCGTCATGGGAATATAATAATATAAATAAATAAATAGACATGTCTTTATAAAAATTGAATTATGTTATAACGATGTCATTTTTAATATCTTGGAGACTTTATAATATATAAATATTATGATGTAAATTATGACGCCATTCGTTTTCAATATTACGTAAACCAATGACAGTAACTTAAACTGGCAAGGAGAAATAAATTGAAAATATATGTGTAAAAATCAAGCGGCGTGCGTACACCGACTAAATTAAATAACACACATATAGTACATTTGAAAATGCAGATTGGAAAAAAATACACATTTCATTTAATTATGATTTTAAAATATTTACCTATGATACGTAAAATTTCTAAATTAATATTTAAAATTAAGTTTTGGAAAAAAAAATAATAATTCACACACAATTGATATATTATTTAGGTAATACAATATAAAATAAATAATAAAATATCGTAATAAGAGCTTAATTCTTAATTAGATATTTACTTCAGTTCAATTTTATCAAGTTTACGCTCTGTTACTTAATGAACTTTTGTTTTTAATAATATTAGTTTATTAATAATTATTCAACTAATATTGAAACTATGAGCTCTTTAATTATAATATTTTTAATTTGATTGCTGCTGTAACGCATGAAAACGGTTTAAAACATGAAAATTTAATTAGATACGTTATTTAGATATGTGATGTTGAAAAACATCACATATCCCTTTTTAAAATAAAATAATAATAATAATATAAATTACATTTTATTTATTTATTTATAATACAAGCAAACATTATATTTCTTATTCTAAAAGAATTTAATACAATTTTGTTTATTTCGCTTATGCTATTTTATTTTTATTTCTATTTCATTAATCTGTAATTTCATATAATTTATTGTTCTTTTTCCTGCTCTAAATCTCATCAAGTAATAATTAAATAAAATATCAAAGAAAGAGAAACCCATTCATTTTATGCTTTAAAACCGCAGACGATTTTTTTTATTGTAGCTTCCTGTCTCCAATCAAACGTTTATAGATTCCGTTGAATCATCATAGCTGAAAATAATTTCTAATATTTTTTTATCAATTGATTTTGCACTTTTAGCCAAATTCTGGACACCTGACAAAATTTAATCACATCATATGACGTAATTTAATTTTTAGCCAATCTTTTAACTATTATTTAGGTTTACCAGATATAAATTTAAAATGTGTTCAGCCAACTTGATTTTTGATGCCAATGAGATTTGGCGAAATAAATTAATTAGCTTGCTGTCTGTCTTTCTGTAAAGATGTTATTTTTTTTATCTTTGAGTCAAAAATGTCGAAATGCTTTCTGTTTTAGAAAAGTATATAAAAATGGCTTCCATTCTCCATTCGATGTCTCTCTGATTAATAAACTGAAATTCTTCATCATGAATGTTTGCGAATCTACTCATTCGTTTGTGTTCAAAAATGCATTATATATATCTTATAAGAGTAATAAAGAAATGTAATTTTTCTAAATGGAAAATGACTTCATGCTACATTTTACGGAGCTGAGTGAACCTGGTTCGCGGTTCGCTGTACGTCATGGCCGCTTCATACTTTAGATATCTCCATCCCAGCTCTTCATTAAATATATGTGGTGCCAGACTCAGGCCGGATAATATATCCGGATATCCAAATTTTTTTTTCGTCTTAAAAATTTGGGCATCGACATTGAACTACTGTTTAACGAATATAAACAAGTGTACTGCAATACTCGAATTTCTGTTTAACGGATCTCTTCTTAGGCACCTAATATCGACGTGAAATCGACTACTGATTAATTCATGAATGCGAAGTTTTACGTTGTTGAAGACTGTTATGTTTTAAAAACAGCTGCCCCAATGATGATCCAAAAAGAAATTAACTACGTTACGGTGAACAGCACCGACTTTACCGATTTGTTGATTGTTGTTCATCTTTACTAAAGGCTAGTGTGCTGCGGGATGTGATCTGTGATTTTTTTTAAAAAGAGATTACTTGGTGTCTACGGTACCGATTCTTATCGGCGATATTGTGTGATGCCATGCCGGTGGACTTTCTACGGTTTCATTGAATAACATCCTCTCTACAGTCTGCAATGTTCGCATTTTGTGACCGTCTTATGCACTTACCGTTCGGTATTAAATGATCGTTGATTCATCGGTGCAAGGAGAATTGCCAAATATGGCCAAATATGCCTTTCTGGAATATGTGCAGTTGAATTACAGTGTTCATTTTTTTTCTCGCGCACTCGTGCAGGAGAAGAGCCTTACAGTTTTAAATAAAAGAATAAATAAAATACCGTAAATAAATAAATTTATATCTATATATATTTTTGTTTTAGCTAAAAGAAGATTCGGAAACAGGGTAAGTTTCCTTTCGAATTATTTTATTGAGCCAATAAAAAGAAACATTTCTCACATTATTTTTTTTCTTAAATATTGACAATAAGAACTTTTCGTACATTTTTCTTAAATATTGACATTTATTTAAACTTTATATATAAATTTTTACTTATAGGTAAAATCTTTTATTCTTCATATGAGTATTATATTCTACTTTAACTTTTCATTTCAATTTTTAAGAACAGTTAAAAAGTTATATAAATGATCAAGATTTGCTTATATTATTTTTGAAATATCTAGGTTTTGGATATTCAAGTAAAGATTTATTTCATTTGTGAAATTAAATACCAGATCATAGTGATATTTTTTTCTTTTCATCATACTGCATAATTTTTTTAATTTTTTCATATTTTGATCTTTGTGTTTACAATTTTTAATATATCTTGACAATTATTTTAATTTGCATATATATCCATTTTTAGTATTATTCATTATATATTTTTAAATATATCTATAATATATATATATAACAAGACGTATATAAACCAATTTCATGGTTGCAAGGCATAATGTTATACAGGAAAATATTACAAATAATTTCTACATATTTTTATTAATCTTGAAACTTTATCATCCAACGTTTGCAGGCTTAATTAAAAAAAGAAAGTATTTAACAATTTTATTCATTTTTAAGTGTCTTGGTAATTTATTTGTTTATATGATATTCAATTGAATTCTTATGCATATTATTTTTTATTTAACTTAGTTAACATTTTTATATTTGAAAAACATGGCACAGAATCGAAACGCGTTTTGCTCCGTTCCTAATTTCGATGGGGACGCGAGATTTGTCAAATTTTTCTTTGATCAATTAAGATCCTTTGCCATGTTAAATAAACTAACAAATGACGCGACATTACATGTAATGAAAGAAAAACTTCGTGATGCCGCGTTGGCATACTTTATTGAGAATGAAACACTATATAACTCGACAGATCTTAAATTCATCGAGGAAAATTTCTGTAAGTTTTTTAGGGAATCGTCATATAATACTGGAATATCAGAATTTCATAATTTAAAAATTTTGCCGGGAGAGTCTATTAAAAATTTCGCCCATCGTGTAAATGTTGCTGTACCTAAGGCTTTCCCTGACCTTAAAGACAAACAATCCCTTGATAACATTAAATTTCCGAAATTTTTAGAGTGTGTACCCCCAAATATTAAAATTAAATTAATGGAGGAAAACATAAGAGACTATAATAAGGCAGTTGAACGAGCTCAAACATTATCCGAAATATATGATTCTTTCAACAACACTGCTAATACTAAGACTGTTCTTTCTTGTGATAATAAAAATGACTCTGTGTTATTAAACACATTGAAAGACTTATCTGAGAAAATTAATAGCATTTCACTTACAAACAGCAATCCACCCTCCAATAATGAATCCTTACACGTAGTTCAGTCAAGCAGACCCAAATTTGATCAAAGAAATTATAGAAATAATTACAAAACTAGACAGTCCAATTTTCGTCCTTCCCCTAGAAGAAACTTTTCTAGAAATAATCTGATTTGTCAACTTTGTTCCAAACATGGCCACGTTGCTTTGAACTGTTACAAATGGAGAAATAGAGATAATTTAACTTATAAAACACGTAATTATGAAAACCGTAATTTAAACTAGAAAAGAGGTATGGAGATGCTGATGCTGCCATATCTCGAAAACTAAGGGTCTCATCAGCGAATGAACATAAAGTCACAAATGTGTCACCTTCAAATTCTCTTCCAAAAATTTCACATACTAGACTTGTAAATTCAGTTGGATCTCAAACTGTTGCTAATGTTACTGTAACAGATAATAAAGCTACCCAAACATTTCAAAAGTGTAGTCTTAATATTGATAATACAGGGTATATTCCAAGTGGCAACAATGAGAGTTGCACAAATAATATTGAAGATCATATTTTATTTAATGTAAACAAAAATTCTCATACACTTCCTATAATAAAAGCTAAATTAGCCAATAATGATATAAAGTTTCTTATTGATACTGGAAGTAGTTGTTCACTTTTAGCCCAATCAACATTTGATAATTTAAAAGCAAATTTAAAATATAAAAGACTAGGTTCGTCTATTACTCTTAAAACGGTCAATTCTTATGTTGAATTTTCTTCATGTATTCGTGCAACTTTCAAAATTGAAAAAAAGTTTTTCCAACACAATTTCTATATTATTGACATACCACATAACTCTAATTTTCATGGAATACTTGGTATGGATTTCATTAAAGAAAATCATGTCACTATTGACTTTTCGAAAAATTCCATGAGAATTGGAAAATTAGACTTTACTTGTTCTTTATTTGATTCGCAAAATGAAAAATTAGATGTATATAATGTTAACTCTGACGATAATAACATGAATGTTTACCTTCTAAAGAAAGTTATAATACAAACTGGTGAAAATATCTACATTACTGCAAAAACAAATAATAAGTTACAAGAAACGAATTACATATTTTGTACTGACTTAAAGGATCCTGATATAGAAATTTTAGATTCTATTGTATCACCGAATTACAAAAATGAAATTAATTCTGAAAATAATAATTCTCTTTTTACGTTACTTATCTCAAATAAGGGTAAAAATTCAATCCATCTAAATAAAAATATGCATATTGGTAAATTATTTTTAATTGATGAAATTAAAGAACCACATTTAGATAAAATTGAAGACTCTTGCTCTAGTAATAATAATATACAAAATATTGAGGACCATATCCACTTAATTCAAGCTTCAGAGGATATATTACTAAAACGTAAAAATGATTTATCAAGTAAGGATTTTTGTTTGAATCATTTAACCCTTGATCAACGTAACACACTTGAAAATTTATTTTTAAGCAAATTTGCTGCTTTTTCCAAATCTCTCAGTACTCTAGGACATACTGATAAAATAATTCCTAATCTTAAATTAATTAATGATTTCCCTATTAAAACACTTCCATTTCCGATTCCACAAGCTTTACAAAAAGAAGCCCAAGAACAGATCAATGAATTAGTAAACGCCGGCATAATTGAGCGTAATTGCTCCGAGTGGGCTTGTCCCATATTGCTGGTAAAGAAAAAATCTGATGGTTCAAAGAAACAACGTTACAGACTTGCTTTAGACCTTAGAATGGTCAATACAGTCATACAAGGTTCCTCATATCCACTTCCTAAGATTCAAAATATTATTTCAAATCTTTCGTCATTCAAATACTTTACTTCGTTAGATTTCATGCAAGCGTACCACCAAATTGACCTTCCTAAAAAATATCAAGATATGTTAACATTTACATCTGTTTTTGGCAGTTATCGATACAAACGTGTTTGTTTTGGTTTAAAGAACGCCAGTTCTATATTTCAGTCTCTAATGGACACAATACTCGATGAAATAAACATTAATGGCATATATGCGTATCAGGACGATCTGATTATTGGATCAAATTCATTTGAAGAGACTTGTGAAAAAGTAAATAAAGTTTTAAAAATTCTTATCAAATATAATTTAACATTATCCCCATCTAAGTGTGAATTCCATAAATCAGCAGTTAATTATTTAGGTTTCCATATTGAAAACCATACTATTTCACCCATCACCGCTAACATCGTAAAGATCAATTCTTTTCCACCTCCAACGACAAAACGACAATTAAAAAAAATTCTTGGACTTGCTAATTTTTACAAATGGATTTTACCATCTTTCTCAGAACTTGCGCAACCCCTTGTGGAACTCACAAAACCCAAAACAACATTCAAATGGACAGAAAAACATCAGAGTATTTTTCAAAAAATTCAAAAATTATTCTTTCTTCCCCCAATGGTTCGACTTCCAGATTGGGAGAAAACATTCTATGTCAACACGGATGCATCAAAAACAGCCATTTCAGGAGCACTTATGCAAAAATTTAATGGTAAATTACTTCCTATAGCATACTTTTCCAAATCTTTAAAACCTTCTGAAAAGAAATATCCTGCGTTAAAATTGGAACTTATGGCAATTCATAAAACTGTCACCGCCTTCAAATACTATTTATATAATCGTGAGTTCGTAATTTTGTCAGATAGTGCTCCCCTTGAAAAATATAAGAAAACTACCAATCCCGCTGACGTAACCACCCGATGGTTAATGGACTTATCTGAATATACTTACGTTTTCAAACATATTCCTGGAAATTTAAACATCTTAGCGGATTATTTATCACGTTGTAATTTTGAAAACAATCAAGAGGATCTCAAAGCTAATCCAAACTTAATTCATGACATACAACCACTACCAATTGTTGATGTTGATGAAAATGAAAACAGACTTGAAATTAACAGTAAGGATAAAATTAATAATGAAAATCAAAACAAATGCTCAGAATATGTTAATTATATGATTTCAGGAAATTCAAACTCTAAAGACCCCTTGCTAGAAATTTCAGACCAAACATTTGTGTCCGAACAAATTAAGGATTCTGAATTAAAAACAATTTACGAAGAAATCTTAAAAAACGGAAAGTCAGAAAAATTTCCCAATTACTTTATAAATCCTGATTCTAAAGTATTAATGCTCAAGAAAGAGAATATTCATAACAATTCATTCAGTTATTTAATTATTGTTCCAAATTCTTTAAAAGCGAAAGCATTGTCCATCGCGCATTTATCTCACTTCGGTTTGGCTAAAACCTATGAATTTCTTTCTAGAAGATACTTTTGGAGGGGCATTTATACTGATACCCTCAATTTCGTCTCTTCATGCACTAAATGCTTACAAGCGAAACATCACAAAACAACCCCTGCTCCATTACAAAAAACATATACACCCACTCATCCAAATCATACAATCTCCACAGACTTGGTGGGTCCTTTTAGTAATGGTCAATACGTCTTGACAATAATTGATCATTTCAGTAGACACTTAGAACTTTACCCGTTATCTAATATTACTTCTCCAAAAATAGTTCAATGTTTGTTTTCATACATTACAACCTTTGGTCGCCCTGCATGTATTCTATCAGATTTAGGTCGACAATATACATCTCAAGTTTACAATACATTTAATGACACTCTAGGCATAAAAATAATACATTCGTCTGCTTTTCATCCTCAATCGAACTCTATTAGCGAACGTGTAAACACATCAATTAAATATTCAATTAATATATTATTAGAAGAAGGTCATTCATTTCAAAATGCACTATATATACACAAATCTCTCTACAATGGATCTACGCATTCTTCCACTCAATTCTCGCCCAATCTTCTACATTTTGGTAGAGAACTGGCACTAATTTTTGACACTTATAATTCAAATTATAATTACACTTACCTGGACTCTAATGTAAACATTTATAAATTAATGCAAGACCTTCAGGAAATTTATAAAAAAGCGTACAATAACATTCAAGATTCCCAATCAAAAAGAAATAAATATTTTCAAAGAAAAGCTAAACTAAGAAGCATCTGCACAAAAGATATTGTGTATCTGAAGTCTATGGATAAATTTAAATCTAAATATACAGGTCCTTTCATTGTCACAGTTAAACATTCCCCAGTTTCATTTTCAATTAAACGGTTACATGCTAGTGATGATAAGGCATTTCGTGTGCATATAGATAGAATTTTGTTGGCACCTCCACGTAATAATCACTTATTTGACATTTATAATAATTCTAATTTTAATAAGAATCTCATTATTTCCAATGATACACATCAATATAATTTACGAAACAGAAAGTAATTTTTCATCATTTTTTTTTTTCCTTAGGTTAAAAGTTACGCAGTGTAAATTTTTAAATATTTATAAAGATTAAAGATAAATTAAATAAAATTTGATGTATACTTTCATCGCAACAGACCTGATCAACCTGTTGTGATCTTTATTTGTTGTGAAATTTCGCAGCTTGGATAATCAATGGCTGGTCCAGGAAATTATACTCTAAGCTGCATTGTCTTACAACAGCAGTGTATATCACTTTTGATATTTTTCTTTAACTTACTTGTTAATTATAATTGCATTTTATTAAAAGTTAACATACTAGAATAATGTTTTTTTTTTGGTTTCAAAAAAGTGCTAATGGAATTTAAAAAAAAAAAAAAATGTTTACGTAGACTTTTGGTGCAGGTAATATTTTTATCATACATATGCATATGTCTCATATATTCCAATTACAATTACCTATTAAAAAAATGAATATATAAAAACATGTGTTATTATTACTTTCTTTCAACATGTATTATTTGTTTAAACATTTTAATGAATATAAAAGTCTCACTATATATATTTGATAACATATAAATATACTTGATTTTTATTTTGTCAAAATTTCATATTAAAATTGCTTATACATTTGTACTATGTACTTATTACAACGAATCCTTGTCTTATATGAACTGAAATGGACTCGTCAAAGTTTCTCGCCATGCATGGCAACATAAAAATTTACTGATTTCAACATCTTACCACGAACTGATAAATATATGATGACTGAATTATTATGATTTTAAATAAAAGGACTAGAGCTCATTTTGTTTGTGAATATCTTCTAAAGACTTGTGTACACAGATTTATGGCCATACAACATTATATCGCATCACCTTATAATATGCTTATTTCCTGTATTTGTATTTTATTATTGTATAAGAATATTATTTTTTTAAGTATGCATACTAGATTTTCTATTAATAATATAACAATGTACGTATTTTATTTGTATTGGAAGCCATTCGTTTTTTGTTTCTGTTTTGTAATCAATCTATTTTACAAGATTGGAAATAATTTGATTTAATATTAATTTTTGCTGAGCTGTCATATAGACGATGTAATGGCTGAACCCATTTTTTTTTCGGTCGACGGGGAGAAATATGTGATGTTGAAAAACATCACATATCCCTTTTTAAAATAAAATAATAATAATAATATAAATTACATTTTATTTATTTATTTATAATACAAGCAAACATTATATTTCTTATTCTAAAAGAATTTAATACAATTTTGTTTATTTCGCTTATGCTATTTTATTTTTATTTCTATTTCATTAATCTGTAATTTCATATAATTTATTGTTCTTTTTCCTGCTCTAAATCTCATCAAGTAATAATTAAATAAAATATCAAAGAAAGAGAAACCCATTCATTTTATGCTTTAAAACCGCAGACGATTTTTTTTATTGTAGCTTCCTGTCTCCAATCAAACGTTTATAGATTCCGTTGAATCATCATAGCTGAAAATAATTTCTAATATTTTTTTATCAATTGATTTTGCACTTTTAGCCAAATTCTGGACACCTGACAAAATTTAATCACATCATATGACGTAATTTAATTTTTAGCCAATCTTTTAACTATTATTTAGGTTTACCAGATATAAATTTAAAATGTGTTCAGCCAACTTGATTTTTGATGCCAATGAGATTTGGCGAAATAAATTAATTAGCTTGCTGTCTGTCTTTCTGTAAAGATGTTATTTTTTTTATCTTTGAGTCAAAAATGTCGAAATGCTTTCTGTTTTAGAAAAGTATATAAAAATGGCTTCCATTCTCCATTCGATGTCTCTCTGATTAATAAACTGAAATTCTTCATCATGAATGTTTGCGAATCTACTCATTCGTTTGTGTTCAAAAATGCATTATATATATCTTATAAGAGTAATAAAGAAATGTAATTTTTCTAAATGGAAAATGACTTCATGCTACATTTTACGGAGCTGAGTGAACCTGGTTCGCGGTTCGCTGTACGTCATGGCCGCTTCATACTTTAGATATCTCCATCCCAGCTCTTCATTAAAAGATATATGCATATATGTATATATTAGATAATTATCTTTTTTGCTTCTTATCATTTCTTGAAAAACGTAACAACTTACTGTAAATGAATTTATAGAAATTCAATTAGTAGGTCATTAGAAGGAAATTGAAATTGGGATTTGAAATTGTGATCTTTAAATTTCCTATAAACAAAATTGTTAATTTTCTTAATTTATTCACATTGGGCATGGACCAGAAATAAGGAACAAAACGAACTAATTTATAATTAAAAAAGATTTTTATCGAGTTGTACTAAGTAAAACAAATTCAAACATAACAAGTTTAGTTTATTTCGAATAATTAAATAGGTATACATTCATATATAGAAGTATGTATGAATATATGCTTTCTGATATTTAATTAAATAAATTGTTTTAATTCTATTAATAAGGTCAGTATTTAAATGTCACCTACTACTTAAAATTTTATTACAGTATTAATTTTTAAAATGAAGACTGCAGTTTTTAGACGTAATAAGCTCATTATTTTGTTTGTTCTTGTAAATTTATTTTTTCTGTAACAAGAATACTAAAAAAAAAAAAAGAAAATAATTTAGTCGTTTGTAATAATATACAGTGTAACACTAAAATCCGTTCCCCTGCAATCACACAGCAGTTATAAATATAAATGAGGTGTCTTGGTATAAGAAATTGTCTATGCGTTACCAGATGCTATCATTTGCAGCGACACCTGATGGACAGTAGAAGAGTTAGTATTCCTATCTCGAAAACGGCACGAGGAAGGGAAAATGTTATTTACAAAGTTGTTGAGCATCATTGATTTTGAACGAAAATATGTCTTGCACGCATGAATGCTAAAAACATAACGCTTTATAAGTGCAGTTGTTTGTTTGCGATTTCGTACTCTGTGACATGAGGAGACAAAGAAAGAAAATTCACAACATATAGTACCGTTATTTTCGACGTTAAAACTTCTGCCCCTTATTTATAATGCACATTTGGAACGTTATTTGAATTTCACATGGGATACATATCACTCTCCACATGACGTAAAGTTCAAACAAGTGTCCAAATGTGCATTACAGCTGAAGAACAGAAATTTGAAAATCGAAAATAATGATGTTTGGTGATATTTTTCTTTGAACAATAGTTATGGCACGTCATTGTGTATGAATTTACAAACAAACAAACGGACGTTTTAAGTATTCTATTTTTAGAATTCATGTCAACAAGGTGTATTGTTGTGCTAAATCGATGATGCTCTAAAACTTTGTAATTCCTTTTTCCCCTGCCTTGTATCGTTTTCGAGGTAGAAGATCTAACTCCACCGTTCTACAACAGGACGCTATGTAAATGGTTGCATCTAGTAGCGCATAGCCTCTTTTCATGCATAGACACCCTCTCATGACTATAGTTGCAGTCTTTCTGTGGTAAGAGGATGGGAAGGAATTTAAATGGATATACCCTGTATATTTATTAACAAAATTTTCGAATTAAAAAAAATCTAAATCCTTGATTTAACCTCATTTTTTCTTATATTTTTTATTTATTATACTCATTACACTAGTTTACACGGTTTTTATACCCCAGCTGAAAGTTGTTATTTTATTATTCATTTATTTAGAATTATCCAGAAAAAATAATAAAAAAAATTCTGTCACGTCTGGTTTAAAAAAATATTTATTAACTTAACTGAAAAACATAATTTTGGTATTAATACAAAAAAAAAAAAAAAAAAAAGTTAAAAATGACTAATTTATTTTTGCCTTATTTTTATGGTTATTTGAATCAGCTTCTCTTATAATTTACCAATAGTAATCCCCTAACATGTTTTCATCCCAAAATCTTTGATGTCGTTCTTAAAAAACCTTTAAATCTTGGTGAAAACGTCCCCCTTGTTCGTCAATTACATTTCCTAAGTTTTCAGGGAAAAAGCTCAGATGCGAGTGCAGAATAATAATGCAGTGTCCCGGTATATCATTACAATAACTATATTCACCTTCTCTTTTGAAAAATTCTGAAAAAATTTTGCTTCTGTTTAGTGTCTGGTAGTAATAAGTTCCATTGTTGTAAGCGGGAACCAAGAAGCTCTGCTTTAGATCTAGATAATTGTAAATCTCTTATAAGATCATTTAATTCGGCTCGGTTAAATAAATGTGGAGTGTTTTCTTGAAGTGAGAACTCGTCAGAATCACTAGAAATCGATTTGAATTCAACATCACTTTCATTGTCATCTAGTATATTTGCACTCGAATTACCGGGAGAAACTGGATGTGGTAGATCTTTCGAATGTAATATGGGCTTAGTAACAGACGGAACTTCGGCATATACAATACTTTCCTTATTTTTTTTATTATATCCCAATGTCTTCGTAACACAAAAGTAACAATCATTTTCATGATTACTCGGTTCTCTCCATAGCATTGGTGAACCAAATGGAAGGTAAACGTTTTCTGCTGATGACCACTGGAGTAAGACGATTCTACAGCTTTCGCAAAACACATGAGGCACCCACTTTTTATCTTGATTTCCAACAGGAAATCCAAAATAATGAAGATATGCACTTTTTAACGAATCTACAATGGGTCTTCTCTTTTTTGAAAATATAAACTGTCCACAAACATAACAAAAACGATCAGAATTTTGTTTATACTTTCTACTCGACATTTTAAATCTATCCGAAACAAGATAATTGTCATTTGAAGCGAACGAATAAACAATAAACTGTCGTCAACACGTTAGGTAGTTAAAAAAAAAAAAAAAAAAAAAAAAAAAAAAACATTTGACTGCAGGAAGAAGTTGTGACGTGATAAAATATTTCTGCTAACACTTTTAGGTTTAAGGGAGGTAGATTAACATATTTGTATACATTTATTTTGGGGTATATATAAAAAAAAAGTTCCATTTTGTAAACTAGTGTTATCGTCTTCGTTTATAATTTTTAATCAAAGTTTATTAAATTGGAAAAAAAAAAAGAAGAAGAAAGAAACATGATTTTTATAGTGTGTGTTTCTATAATAGTTCAATTAATATTCAATTTTTATACTCAAGTAGCTAAGTTTTACGGATTTTTCGATATATCTGTTCTGAATATATCAGGTATGAATTAAAAAAAAAAAAAAAAGAGAGAATAAAGAGAAATTGAATTTTCTTTGTAGGATTATATCAATTGATTCAGTACCATTCCTTTTTTATAAAATGTAATAAACGTCTTATATCCAGTGAGGTTTGTTAAAGTATATGCAATGTATTTTTTTTTCTTTTCTTCTCTTTTCTTCATCCTTCATTATTACTTTCTTTTATATTTAATAGAAGAAAGTATTGGATTCGTAAAAATTTTCGAATTCGGAATTTCGAAGGATTTACACGTTTTGTGAAGTTTAGAACATGAAATGACAAATTTTCGACCATAAAAAAACTAAAAGAGATATGAGCTAATTAATTGGTATGCATGCATTTCTCAAGAAGACAAATAAATGAGTCCAATTTCATAAAAATCTGAGAAAGTCAGGTTCAAAATGTTTTTTTTTTTTTTTTTTTTTTTTTTTTATGTTGATTTGACATGGAATGAATCGTATGCGTATTAAAAAAAAAAAAAAAAAAAAAAAAATTATGTGAAAATAGGAAAAAAAAGCACAAATGTTTGAAAAAAAGTATTTATCTACTTAAACATACTGCAACTTAGAAAGACAGGTTAATTAAAAAGAAAAAAAAATACTAATATGTAAAAATTAAAAGAAAAAAAAAGTCTTCAGAAACAAATAAAAAATATATTTCGATTTCAAGTAATTTTTTGATTAAATTTATTATATTTTACAAATTTATTATAATTTTATTTTATTTATACGTTAACGAATTCTTGTACATATATAAAATTTAAATTATATTGCTTCTTCCAAAAAAAGCAAATTTAATATACAAATTGTTAATGTTTAATTAAACAAATCTATTTTTTATTAATATTTATTTAAAGTTCTTTATTCAAATTATTATAAACATGTAAAAAGAGACATTTTTTGACACATAAAGACTTAAAAACTTTTAAAAGCAGACGATGTCCCCTCATCAATGATGAAACATCATAAGAAAAACAATTACAAACTTAAGTTTATTCTCAAAAATACTAAAATAGAACCATATATTTAGCAGATATCGCTCATGTGGTTTACGATTTTGGCTGAAATTTCGTATAACCACATTACACACATTCAAGAAAAATCCGAGGTATTATAATCGTTGATATAAGAAGAAAAAAAAAACCCTTAGCATTAAAAAAAAAAAAAAAAAAAAAAAAAAAAAAAAGAAAAAGAAAAGAAAAACAGGTTTATAGTTAGTATTGCAACGTATAATAGTCGGATATTTCTTGAAGGCGGGCATGTATGAAACTGCAACTGTAATTACTTTTTTCCCCCATGGTGTTGTAGCATTAAGGCAGGAATTAAAGAGAGAAACAATCAGAAAAAAAAAAAAAAAAAAAAACGCAGTCGGTAGAAAAACGGGAAGTAACAGCCAAAACGAAATAGTAGGTTCACCGGTCATGATTGCCAGATGAATACTACAATTTTATTTTTTAACATCGCCAATTTTGTAAAATATTGGTTTAATCACATTTTTTTTCTGTTTTTATTTAAAGCGTCTGTTTTAATGTAAAAATCGTAGTGTGCAAAAATAAAATTCTAGTATTCATCTGGCAACCCTGCAACTGGTGCTAGCTGCTTAAAAACATCTTTAGCGAACACTGCAAGTTGTGAAAATAAGCTGTTGAAATAATTAAACTCGATCTTCCATTAATAATAAAACATCATCATATCAGAAACCAAAGTTTTTCTAACGAGGACGGATAGTGCATGATTATTTTGAGTCAAAACAATAGTTGTGTGTTTTCATGGCGTTTGCTTACAAAAATTTTATTCGTCATTATGTGTTCTTAGCTTCATAAGAGTTAAAAAAAAAAAAAAAAGAAGTTTATAAGTTGTTTCTGAAACAATCATAGTTGTCTTTTTTTTTTTTTTTTTTTTTTTTTTTTAAGGAATGAGATTCTTTTTTTATGAATTTAATTTCAAGGTTTATTTTTGATTTTTTTATTTACAAAATGAGCTTTGTTTCTATAAAAAATCACACAAAACCATATACTCTGTTTCCACAAATAATAACCAGTTTTAAAGATATATTTACTGTATTTGAAAATGTATGCATTTGAGAATTCTGTGTATTTTATGCATCACATAGTTGAATTTTTTGGAAACGATACATGCATACGTTGTAAAAAAAAAATATTCTATTTTATTCCCAAATGTAGTCACGTTTCGATACACTTTCTGAATCCAACATTCAAAAAATCCATTTTGAATAAAAGTACAAAATCTCCAGAAAAAGATTTGTGAAAAGCTTCCGATATTCTATATTGTATTCTTTTTAAACTACGTAAAATGCAATAAATGTCATACATTAAATATGATTATATTTCATCGGATGTAATTTTATTTTATTCGATTTTTTACGTAAAAGTTTTCTGCTACACTTGCAAAAAATGGTGTGACGTAGAATTTTTACCTTCCAATGTGTAATATATATATATATATATTTTCTCCTTTTGTCATAGAAAAATAAAGGAAGAATAAAAGTTGCTTCGTTTTCGAAAATTTAAATATATTTTTATGCACTTTTAGACTTATTTTGTTTAGCTATAAAAATCTATATAATATTTCTCTACCGTGGACCAGTTACGATTAAACATTGTTGAAACGATAGTGACGTAAAGTGTTTACTCATTGGTTAACGTAGATCCTGTGTATAAATTCAAGTGTTAAAGACAAAGCGATTAAAAGTGCTTTGGCTACAGATTTCGGCTACAAAAATTTAATCTGATACATTTGAAATGCACATTTTCTGGGAAAAAAAAGGCTCAATATCTCATATTTAAAAGTAAGGTAAGTGCACCAGTGTTTGACACTTATAGAGCAATCTCTGATGTTTTTAATGTTCTAGTCATCAGAAAATGTTTTTAGAAATCTTAAGTTAGTACGTATGGTATGAAAGACATTCAGAAACACATATATTAAAATATAAACATTTGATAACAATAATTTTTTTCTATGAATTTTTATTTGACACCCACTCAATGTTCCAGTAATTGACACTGTCAGTGTTTCATTTTATCAGTAATTGGCCCCCTATGTTCCAGTGTTCGACACTGCTAGTTATTCATTTTACCAGTATCAGCACCATATGCTCCAGTGTTCTTATATGTAAAATATATGATTTTATAATTTTTCTTATTTATTAATTATTTCGGGATAGATGTCATTTACTGGATCAATGAAATCACTAGAGCACCTACCCTATATTTGGAAGAATTTTAAGCCAGTCAGGTTTCGGATTTAATGGTGGTTATTCGACAGGACGGTTTTGACGCCATCTAACATACTTTTTTTTTTTTCAGTATAATTAGAATAAACATTATTTCCCTTTATTTATTATTTATTTTGTCGATATATTTTTTAACTATGGAATTTCTGTTATGTATGGCGATATGCTAATTTCATTCAGTCAAATTTGAGGAAATAAGACTGATTTTTAATATAACAATAATTTAATTTATTTCTAAGGATTTTTAACTTAGTGGAGGAAAGAAATTATTTTCTAAAGTTGAAATTACAAATGTCAAAGATTTAAATCTCCTTTATTAATATATATATATATATATATATATATATATATATATATATATATATATATAAAAGGCAAAAAACTGAAATTTTCTAGTGATTTTATTTTTGAGATTTTTCTAAAAATCATATTAGGTAAGTAGGTGCTATAAAGCGTATATTCTGCTGGGGAAAGTCTAGTGAATAAGTATTTAAAGAAACTTTCAATATTTTTCTCCTAAAAATATCTATTTTGATTATTATTTTATTTTATTTAAACACCAATTAATAAATGAGTATATATATAGGTCCAGGGTGTCTCATAAGTCTGTAGACATTTTAAAAATTCATAACTATTGAAGGCATTGATATAATTGATCGAGGTTTGCGAAAAAAATCGTTCTTGAGAAAGGAGAATTTTTTTGGAAAAGAAAAATAATAATTAAGCTATTTGACGCTAGAGGGTGCCGTGCGTGACCAGATCACGCATTTTCATTAAAAACTGTACTTAATCTCATCAAAATGTTTACAGGCATATAAATACTATTCCATGTGTCCGTCGTCACCACAAATTACAGTTTGCAAGCGAGATATAACACTGCTAACTGCAGCTTCTGTCAGTGGTTCTTACATGAGGAAAAACATCTTCACCAATAACGCTTTATCGACGAAGTGAGCATCGCAGTTGAAACTTAATGCATGCGCGAGTAGGAGGCGAAAAATCAAAAGCTATGCAATTTATAGGACTCTAATTTGCATATTTCACTTTAACATCCGTACGAAAGATTTCACTATACGTCTAACTATCACCAACAAAAAATTTAACTGTATTTTTTTCTTTACAAAAAAAAAAAAAAAAAAAAAAAAAAGAAAAGATAAGAAATCCCCTTTCACGAGAAAGATTTTTTGGCAAACCGCGTTCAATTCCATCAATTCCTTCAATAATTATGAACTTTTTTTTTTTTTTTGACACCTTGTATATATATATATATATATATATATATACATAATTGATATAAATACAGGTAATTGATATAGATAACTGCACTGATATGCAACAACATAATGGTACAGAGCACTAATGAGGAGATAGACTATTGACCGTTTCTGTATAGGAAGAGATTTCGAAGTGTATAAAGCGTACGGGGGACCGGGGGCTGTGTACGCTCAGCAATACGATGAAAGGCACTGCACAAATCATAATGACTTCAACGCCTTCCAAATAATGTTACGTGTGATAAGTGAGCAAACAATTCAAGAGGAAAAATGGTCAAAGTATATTAACTAGTACTGAAAAGTTTAGAATTCCCATAGCAGTTTCACTATTCTTGAGTTTATTTCAGAAACAGCTACGAGAACATATAATGGAATATTCAGAATCAGCCGTACAAGAGCGACAACGATACAAGGACACCGACGTATTGTTCTACAAGAAAGAAGAAATTGATGTTAGTCAACGAGAACTTGAACCGCATATGCAACATAATACTGGACGTCTAGTATGATGTTATAACAAACATATTCCGTAGTGTATAAAGCGTACGGGGGCGGTGTATGCTTAGCAACACAATGAAAGTCACTAGTGACGAAAGGCACTAAAGTATAGTGACTTCAATGGCGTCCAGTTAATGCAACGTCTTATAGGCGAGCATGCAGTTCGAGAGACATAATTTAAACCAATGCTGACTTTACCGATGTTGCAGCATTGAGAAGTTGAAAAAGCTCAAAGTATATTAACTAGTACTGAAGAGTTCAGAATTCCCTATAGCAAATTCATGATTCTTGAGAGCATTTGAAAAACTACTACGAGAACATATATTAGAGTATTCAGAATTAGCTGTATAAGAACAATAATGATGCAAGGACACCAATTGATTGTTTTACAAGACAGAAGAAATTGATGGCAGTCAACGTGAGAGGTTGAAACGTTTATGCAATAGAATACTGGACGTCTAGTGCGATGTTATAACGTATAGAAGAACATGAGATATTTTCACTAATCGAATATTGGAAGTGTATTTATTAACGTGCTTACTGATTGTGGTTTAATATAGTAAGCAAATCTATTATTTACACACACTAAAACACATTTCTACATTTAATGTAAGACGACACAATTATATAGAGTAGAATTACATTCAATAATACAGTATAAACTCACAGTAAAATTTATAGATTAACAGTTATAGTAAAATTTATAGACTAACTTCCAATACCAATAATAGATAGTCAGAGTAGCCATTTTTTTAGAAAAATATTCATAGATGAGATTGGTATAATATTAATATAAGAAAACATCAAAATTTAGTGTTCATATAATTCTAATACGCATAGGGACAGAATAGCTCATTTGAAAAAAGAACTTCATACGAACAAAAGTTACAACATAGCCTGGGTGGTAAGTGCTTTCGTCAGAAAATTAGAGGATCGAGATGGTTCCACAAAAAATACTTTTTAAATAAATCCTATTATCAAAGACTGGGCAATTTTCTCAAACATTAATGTCGGAATGTTACTTCAAAATACTGCAAACACAATTTTTTTACTGTACAGAAAGCACATCGCAGCACATCATGGCTCGAGTAACGCCATCTGTTTACTGTTGCTTAAAGAAAAAAAAAACTTGTGAGAAGTGACGTTATAAACAGAAATCAATACTTGTGACGCCTGGATGTCTTACACTGCCAAGAGACGTTGAAACGCTGTCACCACATCTTCAAATGAAGTTCAGTCATTGGTGGTCGGTATTGTAATAAGTCTTTTATGCCTGACGTGCTTATGTTAAAAGATTTTTTGTCCTAATAACTTCATCTTTACGGATAAAACAATATACCCCATTACTCAGTGGTTTCGTTTAATGACTTTTCTAGAATGAGACTATCTATCGCAGAATTAGCTTCCAAGTAAAATTTTTATTAGTCTCATGAAATACTCGTAGTATATTCTCTGGGGTCACATTAGAAGTACTTGGCAAGAGTCACACCGAAACTAGATTTATTTTCTTCTTGACTGATTTTGTAAGTTTTTTTGGCATTATAAAGTAGAAGATCCAGTAATCTTGTATAAATGCTTCCATATTATCCAGGTCCATTTCTGCTGTAAAAGAATTAAATGGCCGAGATAGTAAAAAGCAGACTGAGTAATGAATAATAAAATATTTTTATTTTGGAGATTTTCATAAAGTAAATCAACATCTTTTCAAAGTGGCTGTACATAGTTCGTCAGTTTCGAGAATGCAAAGGCATGAGGTGAGAGAGAGGGTTTTCGAGTACGTATTAACTTGTCAACGATCAAGGAGCGAATTCTGAAGTTGACTCTATTGCAATTAAGATCAGACTGCTGAATTACGCCAAGAATTTTAAAAAAGAGCCAAATTTTATAGCCAAAGATATTACTTTGTTTGTAGAATAATTTAATATAAATATTTTGAATTTAGCAAGTTCGTTAAAAAGAAATAACGCCAATCCTCTATGCCAAGTTTTATCGCCAGACAGCCGTTAATAAGCGAGACCAAAAGTCTGCAAATGATTGCACATCCTGTGATAAAAAAAATCTAAATTACCCTTTAAGGATTTTCGAACATAAACACATTGCCTAATTTATTTATAACAAAGTGGACTCGCGCAATTTAAAAGAAATAAAAAGTAATTATGTATCCAACGGTTTATAAACAAAATAATATTTTTTTTATATTTTATTTATTAAATGATTTAAGAAAGATTATTATTCTGATAGATGTCATTTAAAAAGAATATATTTTTTGTTCTCAGAAGATTTATTAATAGCATAAGGGATAAAGTATTATTAGAATTAAGATATTTATTATAGACAAAAGCAAATAAATAAAAGTAATTTAGAATTTCGTTATCTATTTTTATTAGCCATTTAATTTATTGAAAATATAATAATTACTTATTGCCTTTATTTAAAGTCATAATTAAAACTCATATATGTGAAGGAACGACTTCACAGGCATGTTAACAATAAATTTAATAGTTATCCAAACCAACTTGTTTCGATTTATATAAGAATATGGGTGAAAATAAAAGTCACTGTCACTGGATAGTCCGAGAAAATACGTTAATATTCTCGTTGTAAATAGCCAACGAACAAGCAATGTGCTCCTTCTAATTATGGTAACAAAATATTAGTTAATGAAATATAAATAAAAAAAATGACAAGATTTTTGTTGTTTCAGCAAAACATTTTGTTTACACTATCAACGGTTTTATATTTGCTATTTGTACTATTCGACAAACTGCCTATCATGCGCTATATCTTCATCCCCAGCACGGAAAATGCGTTTTTATAATTCAGAAGACATCTAAATCCACTGAAACTGTGTTGTGTTAATAATCCCCTCTGTAACATATTCGTTATAGTAGATATTTTACACTTGTAAGTTCAGCTTGAAAGTAAGAAATGCAAGTTTTGTCTTCGTTACAGAAATGTAAATGTACAAAAATCGTAAAGCTTGTTTTCCAATAATAGTCCGTATTTAAACTAAACTTTACAAATTTAAATATCTTTCTTTTGAGTTATTTTATACTCATTATTATTTGTCATTTACACTCAAACCCATTCCCTATTCTTCTACCATTTTTTTGATGGGATTTAGTTGTTTATTTTTTAATTTAAAAGTTTCAAATTCTTTTATTTTCTTATTTATGTCAATATTCGTGTCTTTCTTATTTATATCAATATTCATTTTTTTTTTTTTTTGGTAGTGTTTAAATGGTAAGCAATTTATTTGGACCTTTAAAATTTGTATAAAAGTTAGAAGCAAATTATGTGATATAGCTAGATATGTAATTATATTATGCAAAATTAAAGAGTGGAGAAAATTCAAACAATAATAATAAAAACCCGTTAACCAAAGAGTTTTTTTTTTATTTATTTATTTATTTATTTATTTATTTTTTTTTTAAATCTGTCTGGTTTCATTCTTCGCATTTTATTTAAAATATTCATATGGATTTTTTCTTTCTTTTTTTTTTTCTTGTCAGTTGTCATAATGTCCGTTTAACCAATCAGACTCATGGTATGAGAGTATTATCATGCTGGTTCACTGGTATTTACCGGTTCAGATAGTGAATGGTAAAAAATAAACAAACATAAAATACCTCGATTTAAAAGCAGTGATTTTTACTTTTCTTATATGCCCCTGTATTATTAATAAATATTGAATAAATAGTTTATAGTTCCAGTTATGCAAAGGTAAAAATAATTTAAAGGCAATACTATTTTTGAAATGTTAAAAATTTGATAATCTATGTGTGGTGAATGATATAGTTTTTTTAATTAATATCCTTTTATTGAGACTTAGTTATATTTAAGGAGTTTATAAAAAAACTTTATACAACTGATGTATATTTCCCGTTATAAAGTAAACAAGAAAAAAAAAATGATGCTGCATTTTCTTAAAATTTTTATAAATAATTTATTTCAACTTATGAATTTTTCATGACATATTAAAAACGTAGTAGGGTTTAAAATGTCAGTAGCAGCTGTTTTTAATAAAAACAAATAAAGTTTTGACAGATTTTCGTCTAATGAAACGTTTTGATAAATTCATAACTGGATTTAAAAGTTATATTACCTGATTTAATGATTAACATTGAATGAAACTTTTGAAAAAATATTTAAAAGTATTTAATTTTTCCATAAAAAATAATTAGTTTTAAACTTTAACTTTGTAAGTTTTTCCATGGAAAAAAAAAAATGGAGATTAAAAGAAAATTCTTAAAACTTTTCATTTTTGAATTAAACCTTATGTTTCATTAACAAAAAAAAAAAAAAACTTCTAGAACTTTATTAGAAGAAAAACAAAACTAAGAGCGTTACGTAGTAAGTGGATTTAATTATATATATTCATACCTGTCAACATTCTAATTAATATTCCGTAGTGTTATTATCCCTGCCTTTTTTTTTTCACACCAGTTTTTTTTAGAATATTTTATTTTTAATACAAATTGTGTATTTTCGAAAATTTTTCTTTTTTGTGCGTTTTATATTTCCTTTTTTACTTTCCTGAATATTTGAGAGGTTTTCCTTTTCTTTAAATAAGATGTATTAATTTTCTGCTTTTTTTCTGAATTCTGCATTTAAATTATTTTATATGAAGCGAATTATTCCAAAGTATACAATAGACTAATGTCTTCGGCAAGCATGTTGCATTTTCTTTACGTTAGATGCTTTCTACACTGAGAAAAATTTCTGTAACTGACATCTAGAATCTAAATTGTGACTCTAGAAAAAATAGCTCCATGTCATCCTTATAAATTCTAGTTCCCTTTGAAAGCGAGTTCTAGAGTAATCTATTAGAATTCTAGAGCGTTTGCCTGTATTATAGAGAGTGAAGTTATTTAAAAATCTCTGCAAATAAATGCGAATACAAGAGACGGGTTTCAGCAACTATAATCTTGGTTTATTACCCAATTCTAGAAAATCAAGCAAAAATTTCTCGCAATACAAAAGATTCAGACTATTCAGAATATTATTTCACCATCTAGAAATGTGTAGATTAGAAATTCTCGATCATTTCGTCTATTCAGTTTATTGGCGTGCCTTATCCGCATAGCTCGGAAATCTATATTTCTAGTTTAGTGATTCAGAAAATGACCACTTATTCATTCTAGATGGAGGCGGAATATTTTTTTTCTCAGTGTAGAGTTTATAACTTACTTTTCTCTAGAACTGATCTGAAAAGTTGCAATTAGAGTGCCATACGATAGTAATATTCCCCCAGCGGAAAATATAAGGCTTTTGTCTATAACAACTGAGTCCAAAACAGTGAATCGAAATGAATTTTCACTCATGGCAATATATAGATACGGCTTTTTCTTAAAATCATTCAACCTTAGTTTAGTCAGTGAATATTTCAAATCAGAAATATAATTTGAAAGAGAAGACGCCAATAAACAGATAAGTAAAAAAGGTGAAAAATACCAAATCAGGGAGAAAATCCTGTATAATTGAATACCAAGTATTTCAGCCGGGTTGAATAAGATATTATATAAATGATAAAATATTCCTCCAAACGAAATAGCGAAACTCGCTAATATCATAATACTAAAGTTTTCATTTGTATGTTTTAAAATGTCAAGGACTTCATTGAACATTTTAATTAAATATTCCGTTTCAAAGGCCAAACATCTAACCATCATTCTTGTTCGATATATGATTTCTTTCAATACATAACAAATCATTCCGAAGTAGAAAACAATGCAAATGCTTGTATTTTTCCAAATTAGAAAGAAAATTGTAAGATTAGGCCAGTTAGAATCTAAATATAGGTACTTTACTGCTTTACGGTCATTTTCTGAAATCGGAAGTTTGTAAAACACGTAAAACAGAGGGAGAAATCCTAATATGCTTAAGATGTCAGCGATAATGAGAATAAAAAGTAATATAATGTTAAGCTTGTTAGTAACGTTTCCTGGAATTCTTGAATATAAATTTGCTGATTTCAGGAAAATCTTGAATAATTTTTTTGAATTAGAACACAAAATGTATCTTTGCAGTAAGCTCAGACCAGCAAAATTAATGAGGACAAAGTAATTTTTCAAGCGCATGTCCTTGTCGTGTTCACATTTATGCCGTTTTAACAAACTATACATTACATTGCCTTCAAAGATAATGGCCAATAATATTGAAACAGTAATCTCTAATCGTCTTTTAAAACTGGATTTATGTTCCTTTGGTAACCCAATACCATGAATCCAGAAATAAATATTCAGTGTATCAAAACATTTGAGTAATAGTTTTTTCTGATCTTCTTGCCGCTGGTGAATCATTTCAATTTGCTTTATTTTTCTTTCTGTTTTAGTAAATAACATATTTATGGATGAAAAAAAAATAATCGATGCAATATTCAAACGATAGAGACCTTTACCTTAACGACGGAGACGTTAACCTTTTTTTCTTTTTTTACATACAAAGAAACATTCTGATTATTATTTGCAATTCTTTTAAAACTTGATTTATGTTCCTTTGGTAACCCGATACCATGAATCCAGAAATAAATATTCAGTGTATCAAAACATTTGAGTAATAGTTTTTTTATCTTCTTGCTGCTGGTGAATCATTCCACTTTGCTTTATTTCCTTTCTGTTTTAGTAAATAACATATTTATGAATGAAAAAAAAAAAAAAATAATCTATGCAATATTCAAAGGATAGAGACCTTTACCTTAACGACAGAGACGTTAACCTTTTTTTTCTTCTTTTTTTACATACAAAGAGACATTCTGATTATTATTTGCGATTCATTAACACATGCTCTTCAATTGGAAAACGAATTTTTGTTTCTTTTCTATAATAGGTGCTTAATGTTTTCAATATATATTTTATTCGTTATGATTAACAGGATAAAACTATAATTATTCCGACATACAATACGGCGATTATAATGTGATATATTTACATTTACCTCTTTAAAACGTTTTAGGAAAATACGTATGCTTGTAAATAAAATTATTTTAACTATTAATTAATGAAATTACTTAAACATTATATTTCTAGACTAAGAGAACATTTAAGTTTCTATTTCATTTGTATAAGATTTTTTTATACAATTCTTCTTTTTATCATAGTTACAGTTGGTGTACTATTGAACATACTGTACTTTGAAAATTAACAGGTATTGATTTAATGAATATTAATAACCTATTTACAAAACATTTAGACATAGTAATTATAAACAAATTATAAATTTCGAAGTTTTTGAAAACAATTGCCTAATAATTTCAACACTCAGTTATTGTTTATGCTTAGTATATTTATTTACTTTATGAAGTATAAGAAACTATATATATATTAAAAAAAAAAATTGTCGCTTTAAAAATAATTTAAATCTAAAGCAGGTATCAATTATTTGTGTATGTTTCAGTAAATTTTCTTTATTTTGCATTTTTTATATTTACTGTCAGAATTTCTCTAAGCTATAATACAAACTTCAGTTAATCCTATTACAACAATTAATATGAATTTTTTAAGCTTCAATACTATTTAGCTCTTTACAAAACTACTAAGGAAACATAAAAAACGTGCAGCATCAACAATTCCTGTATCAAAGTTTTATATTTATTTATTCACCATTTATTTTTAGTTCTTTTACATTTCTTGTCTCTAAAAGATACATAATATAAAATAAAGGCTATAAATAATAGTCAGAATAATAATCAGGGTAAACAAAAACAAAAACAAAAAAAAAAATCATTTATTTCCAAAATTTTAATTTTAATTTTTCTTTTGATTTATAAATACTCTAACAAAGACTCTAGTAAATTTCATTTAAAATTTTTCTTTAAAATTCTCATTTAAACAATTAAAACTCAAAATTAAAAAGCAATTTCTTTTTTTTTAATTTAATCCCCTTTTTCCAACTCTGTTAAGTAGAAATCGATAATTTATCGAATAATGAAATCCATCAAAATCTAAAGTTGTTTTAAAAATTAACTTTGATGAACTTTAATCGATTAATTTTGATTTACATAATCTTGATTTTTTTTGTCCTTGGAACAAAATAAGAAATTAAGGCATTTATACCTGGGTAGTCCTGCAATGATTAAATAATTAAAAAAATCTTATTTGTATGCACTGAGTTTTCTACATGAACTCAAAACAACGCACTTTTTAATTATTATATTCTTATAATTCTACTTCATACGACCAAATTTGTTTATGAAATGAACGGTCTGAAAATACTTTATTTCTCAAAACATTTTTATAGCACAATACTTTGTTGAATAAATCAATATTTAATTATTTTTTATTGAATAGACATTTGTTTAAACGATGTAGAAACATAGATTGACTTGAAGAAAAAATAACAGTCAACATGCTTTTCTTACGTAAACAATGGTAGATGATTAATGAGTATAAAATTTATACAACACCACTAAAAGCAATGAATATAATAAAAAGTGCCCCAGATCTTTTATTTCAACAATGAAAAAAACCTTTTTATAAAATAAAATGAATTTTCTTTTGAAAATCTTAAATGTGACACTCTTTCAGTTTTATGACAACGCAAACAAAGTGATATATCATATGAATGAAAGGTAAAATGAACAAAACGTCTTTTAGCCATATTCCATAGCTGCCAAACGCTACCGAATTTTTATTTTTATATACGTGTGTAAATTGAAACCCTATTTACACTGAGAAAAAAAAAATATATACCGCCTTTCTCTAGAATGAATAAGTTGCCATTTTCTAAATCCCCTAATTAGAAATATAGGTTTCCGAACTATGCGGTACACTAATAACTAACGCACACCAATAAACTGAATAGACGAAATGATCGAGAATTTCTAGTGTACACATTTCTAGAGGGAGAAACAATATTCTGAATACTCTAAATATTCTTAATCATTTATATTGCGAGAAATTCTCGCTTGATTTTCTAGAATTTAGTAATAAACCAAGATTATAGTTCCAGAAACCCGCCTCTTGTAGTCTCATTTATTTGCAGAGATTTTTAAATAACTTTGCCCTTGAGAATATAGGCAAACACTCTAGAATTCTAATAGAGGCTTCTAGAACTCGCTTTTGAAAGGGACTAGAATTTATAAGGATGACATGGAACTATTTTTTCTAGAGCCGCAATTTAGATTCTAGATGTCAGCTACAGAATTTTTTCTCTGTGTAATCATATGAAATTGATAGAAAAGCTTTTAAAAATATCTATAAAAAAATACCAACAACGAAATATCCGAAGGGTTGGCAGCTATACCATATGCTCAAAGCTAAAGAAAAGGAAAATTTGCAACAACAAAACCAGAAAACACCAATTTTGTTTATATTGGGTGTTTCAGAACTCTTTGTAAAAATTTTCAAGGGTGATAGATATCTAAGCGAGAAATTATTGTCATAAAAAGCACAGTCGCGTAGCAACGCACGTAATGAACAGTTTGATGGTTCTTCATATCGAACGTAATAATAACTGCGTCAAAACTAGCAAATAAACCTCAGTTCGCACTATTATTATTTCGTAAATTTACCAAAAATAATTAATATTTCTCCCCGATAGAAATAACAAATAAATAAATAAACAAACAAATAAAGAAGACGCGTTAATTATTGTTATACTTTCTACAATTTTTTAGTATAGTTTTTCTCAATTAGAATAGTAAAAACTACTGATAGTATATGAAGTTCGTTTGTAAAGAAATTAGTTGCAAGATATTTATATAAAAATAATGTAATTCGATCGATGATGAATTCTTCAATGCTTTTCAACAATTTTTTGAAAAGCAACAGGTATACTATACATACTTTGGATAGGTATACAACATTCTTTTTGAATATATATTCAAAACTGCCGTTTTGCAGGTGTGCAAAACTGCATATTTAAGTTTCAAAGTTCAAGTAGAGTAGGATATTTAGCATGGTTCTATCGCTTTGCACATTTTAAGATGGCACATTAATGGATGAAGGTTTTTTCGTGTCTGTATACTACGGCATCATAATACAATAGAGAAAAAAATCTTTTATTTAAGTTTCCATAAAGTGATTGTACCAGCATCGGATAAAGCATTTTTCGTTTTTCTCTTGCTTTAATGACCATCATCACCACCACTCGAACCCCTAAATGTATCAAATATAGGGAATATTTCATTTCAGATATAAAATAATACGAGTAAAAACTTGGTTATTGTTGCTTGATCCATTCTGGTATTTTACTAGCACAAACAAGCGTAGGGAGAATCTCGGTAAGTGTAATAACGTTTTGGCATAGTTCAATTTTGGATTCATTTTACTCAGTTGTTATTACACATACACTTCTGAAAATTTTTAAGTCTATACAACTATTTGACTTTTAAAAAAATTAGATTTTTATCATTTAAGAACACTCCACTTTCAGGAAAAAAAAAATATATATGAAAATTGTATGTTTCGTGCATCCACTAACCTATGGTTAGGAAAAAAGTTTAATCTCGGCTACCTATGTAATATACATTAAAACTAAATATTCGAGTTAACACATATAGTGAAAACTCTCAGGAATCTGTGTTTATATGAATTTTTTATCATCTCAACTCGTTAGGGAGTTGTGAACATTTCCGTTAGCCTTCACATCTTAACCCTACAATACAGAAAAAAAAAAAAGATAATCAAAATTAACCTTTAACTACAAAAATTTGCCTTCACTTAATTTTAAAATTAATTAATTTCTTTTTAAGAAAATTCATTGGACTATTTTGAATTGGAATCGCTTTATATTGTACAGCTAGTAAAAAGCAGAAATCTAAAAATTGTTTTTTAATAAAATAAAATCCTTTTTTATAGTCTTCATTATAATTATTATTATTTTTTTTAGTTCGGTAAACTGCTTTTTGTTCTATTAAAAATCATTTAATTTAAATAACAAACTGCAATGACTGAGTTTATTAAAATGATTATGATAATTAAAGGAATATTGTTTGTGTAATATTGATTAATCAAAATTAATTAAATTTAACATATAAATTTTCTTTAACTGTTTAAATATCTGTATACACAGTCTTTTTCATTTATTAAAATATACTAAAATAACAAAAAAAAAGTGACGCGCCAAGAAGGAGTAATGCAAACTGGACACAAATTGACATACATACAGGTTTTGATGGAATCAAGCACCAATTCATCATTATCGTCCATCCTACGTGCAATTGGTACTTCAGTGACTTCAAATATCCCTAATAGGCGGCGGGGTTGAGTTCAGTCCCCGGATCCCTCATTCACTGAGGACGTTTGGAGCATCATAAAAAGGGTCCTACAACCAGCTCGGGATTTTACTAATCTAACACAACAAGTGGACAGAATTTGGCACGATACTTCACAGGAGCATATCTGCCAACTCTATCAATTGATAGTAAGCTGAATAAATGCGTACATAAGGGCCAGAAGTGGACCAACGCATTATTGACTTGTTTAATTTGTGAGGCCCTTTCTCTTGATTAAATTATTCAAATTTTCTGAAACTGTAATCAATTTATTTTTCCACATGTACTTCACATCTACCAATTTTTGTACCATTCGGACCACCCATTCCACCTCATCTACCAGTTTTTGTCCCCACTTCTTCTTACAAGGGAAGTATGAATCAGTAAAATTGCTATTGAAACCAAACCACGCTTAAATTAAAGAGCATGATCGAAAACATTGGGCATATCGTACAAATTTGCTGCAACAACTGCCATGGGGGTGAGATATGCCCTCTATTAGTTTTAGTTATTTCTATAAAAGCCAACAAAACACGCAGCGTAGTGTTAATAGATGGTGCAGTGCTAGCGTGCTTGGCTTCGGATACGTAGGTCGTGGGATCGAGTCCCCGCAAGGGCTTTGTGTATTTTATTTTTTTATTTCAACTGAAATATTTATTTTTGATATTTTTAATTAAATTAAATCATTATTGTAAGAGAAAATACATTAATTATATTAAAATAAGTTTTTTTTTTTTTTTTTTTTTTTTCAGCGTGGACAATTTAATATATTTTTTTATTAACCAATTTATTTATTTACTAAATTTAAAGAAATTAATAATTTAACGGGAATTACTTTTATATTATATTTAGGTAAGATTTTGTTAATGATTACATTCAGATAAAATTTTGTTAATGATTGTTGTATATAAATTATTAATTACTATTTTTTAACGACGACATTAATAGCAAGAGTTAATTGTCTGCTCTCAACTGCATTATTTATTAATGCTATTTTTTGCATGAAAAATCCTAAATGATGAACAGCTGTTGCTTAACTATTCGACGTCGCATTTAACCTTTATTTCAAATATTCCATTAAACAACTGTCAAGTTTCGTGGTGTCGGAAGAACTGACAGTAATATTGAAGACAATGACAAATTTTCTCAAAAGGATTTTACTAATTTATAATTAATTTACATCTAAAAAAATTCAAAATCTGGGTGAATAGGAATTTTACAAATCAAGTAATCTCGACGAAAAGCCAAATATTTGGCAAAATGCTCGTGATGAACAATAATTGACGGTGAACAAAATTGAAATTCAAATAATTGTGATCAATCTTTTTATATTTCTTGTTCTAATTGTAAAAAATACTTATGGTTCCATGATTTTTCTACATTTAATCATAACTGTTATAAAATATAAACTATATTCGTAGCTTTAAATATATATATATTTTTTTATAATTAAAAAAATTAAAAAAATGCATTTCTTAAATTCATTCTCAATATTTTATTAATTGGAATACTCTTAAAAAATAAAAAATAAAAAATAAAATAAAATAAAATCTTCTTATGTAATAAATATTTTCTCTTAAATTAATAATTGATTTTTAATTAAAAACGTAAAGAAAAAAAATTAAAATATTAACAAATATAAGATACAAAACGCCCTTGCGGGGACTCGATCCCACGATCTACGTATCCAAGTTCGCTCACGCTAGCACTGCACCATCTGTTCACACTGCAGTATGTGTTTTGTTGGCTTTTATAGAAATAATTAAAACTAATAGAGGGCATATCTCACCCCCATGGGAGTTGTTGCAGCAAATTTGTACGGTACCCAATGTTTTCTACTATGCTCTTTAATTTAAGCTTGGTTTGGTTTCAATAGCAATTTTACTGATTCATACTTCCCTTGTTAGTGCGTCGTTTTTTTTTTTTTTTTTTTTTTTTTAATAGAGTGTATTTAGTCCAGTTTACCTATGTGTATCTAACAGTGAAATACATCTTAAAATAGCGTTTAAATTTTGCATTCAAACTTAAGTTTTTTTTAAACAAAATTTTTACTTTTCTACGGTCTACTACTGTATAAATTTATGAAATAAAAAGTATATCAATGATTAAGAAGTTAATTTTAGGAAGTGTTAAAGAATATGAAATTCTTCATTTTCAATATTTAAGGGCCCGCTTCACTCATCGGCGCCGGAAGCCGAAGCTAATGTTATTCTTTGGGAAATATTTCTTTACAACTAACTTATTAATTAATACATATTTTTAAATTCTGTTTTCACATTCTGAAAATTCCCAGCTGTTAAATTGACGGACCTTTTATAAAAATTATTTTTTTATTTTTTTATATTTCATTTTGAAGCTGCAGAAAACGAATTTTCAATATGTGATTTTTTTTTCATTTTGCAATTTCAAAATAAAATATTAAAAAACAAATATATATATATATATATATATATATATCAAAAAGGTCCGTCAATTTAACAGTTGGAAATTTTCTGAGTGTGAAAACAGAATTAAAAAATATGTATTAGTTAATAAGTTATTTGTAAAGAAAATTACTCCATAGGATAACATTGGCTCGGGCTTCCGGCGACGGTATGTGAAGAGGGCCGTTAATAGTAAAATAAGAGAATATACTTTAACTTGTCATTTATGAGGTAAGAAATATGAAAATACCTATATGTATATTTGTGTAATTATTTATTAATTATATGAACACTTGTAAAATAAACTAAAATGCATTTCTTCTTGCTGTATGATACCACTTATTTCGGAGGGATACACTAAGAAAAATATTTGTGAATGTCGTCTAGAATCTAAATTGTGTCTCTAGTAAAAATAGTTCCATGACATCCTTATAAATTCCAGTTCTCTTTGCTAACGAGTTCGAAAAACCCCTATTAGAATTCTATAACATTTTACTGTATTATCAAGGTCAATTTTTTAAAAAAATCTTTGCGATAAGTGCGAAAACAATAGGTTAGTTTTAATAATTCCCAGCAAAACTTATACTGATGGGCTCGTTCTGGCCTGCAGCTGGCATCTTGCACTTGCCATCAGCTGCAGGTTGCCACATGTAGCTGAAGCAGTGGGCCGCTTACGGCTGCCAGCATTGAAGCCAGCCTACAGTGAAAAGGCCGGTGGCTCAGAAGCGGCATAATAACAGCTGGCCTTTTGCAGGGTACCAGCACATGGCCAACATTATGTTTGCCATATTGCGGCCACAATTTATAAGGCCGGTACTGGACCATCACTTGCAATTCGAATGCATAGAGGGCGCTGCGATTCACCTGCTGTTGATTTGAAATTCCCTCTCATTTCGCTTCGCCATTTCGTGCCAAGTCTGCGGCGTATAAGATACTAAAAGGTTAAATGATCTCATAAAAAGTGTAAGAGTAAGTGATTCATTTTTTAATTTGGTTTTGTGTTTTTTATTTAATCATTTTTATAAGCCTTTGATTTTAGAATTATTATTAAAATATTAGGATTTCTAGAAAAGTACAGCAAATATCTCGTTGGTCCGTTTAAAATGAGCTATGATAGTCATTAATTTTCTAATTATATTCTTATTATTTCTTATTATTATTATTTTAATAGCGCTAATAAGTTTGTGGATCCAACTTTATATTTGTATAATATAACTGTGGGAAAGTTATTAGGACAATTATAAATTTGTAACCTTTTTATTTTTACTTTGTTCTGCATGTATAAGAAAGAAGTATTTGATACGTAAAAATTTTCGACTCCCGTTTTTCGGTTGTTTTACACGTTTTGATATGTTCTGAACACGATTTGACTTCATTAAAAAACTTTGTGTGTATCAGTAATGTTTTGAACGCTGTATTCTATGAACAATTTAATACAATTTAACTTAACTAGATATTTAGTTGGACTTTGACTTAAATTGGTGCTAATTACATTTGAGGATCAATCCTTCAAAATATGCCGCTTTCATCCCATTTTTTCCCCAGTTTTTAACATGGCAGTATGAGAGGAAAATTTGCATAAATACACATAATGAGAATTAATTTTTAGATGTGAAATAAAATAAATAAATGTTTATGTTAAAAACAGCCAGCCAAGATTTTTTTTTCTTTTTAATCCAGAGAGCATCGCTTGAAAAATAAATAAATAAATAAATAAATAAACAAATAAATAAATCTTAAAAATTATCCCTTCTATATATATTTGACTAGATCCTTATATATATATAAAGTATTTAAAAAAATGTACTTGTAAAATAGTAAACAGCATTTAAAAATTCCCATATGTTAGAAATATAAATAGAAAATGAAGTATTGCCGTAAATTAATTAAAAGAGAAATAGCAAAAAGTATAATCAAAATAAGTATTAGATTTTCTATTATATCCCAAAGAAACGTCGCCCAAGCAAAAAAAGAGTTCTGCTTTTTCTGCGAAAAGTGTTTCAATACAGAAATTTGTATTATATTTCTTATATTATTTTTGTGATTTTATAGAGCAGAAATTTTTTATGGAAATTAGTGGTGGCAAAAAAGCGGAACTCTTTCATTCCTGACCACCAGTATGATTCAAAAAGTCAAGAATCGTGAAGATGGTCCTAAATCTGAATCAATTTATTCATATTTCATGAATAACAAGTGCATTATTACCTTTTAAATTCCGAAATTATTATTATTAACACAGATAACACTCACAAACTAATAAAGTTTTCGCCACATAAAGATGTGCGATAAAATAAATAAAAAACAAATAAATAAAAATAAATTCAATTAAATAAATAAAGACAAGAAGATAAAATAAAAAAAAAAATATTTAGATTAGAATAATTTTCTCTCAAATATTATATACTTATCACAGACGTTAATCTTTGAACTGCATTATTATTATGACTATACTGCATCATAAAATTATATATCCTGTTTATATTTGTAATTTAAATGATCACTTTTGACTGCTAAACTTTAAGTGAGTAAGACACGCTGAGTAAACTTTAAATGAATATGACTATAAATTTTTTTAAATGTTTATCCAGTGTCTCTGTAATTCTACAATGGTTTACAACTAAAAGTAAATAATCGAAATTCTTTACCTTCATCCCGTATTTTTATTTTTTCAAATTGTTTTATTTCTCAACAAATAATAACAATAATTAAGGAAAATTAAGGTTTCTTTAGAAGGAAATATAAATCATTGATGTACACCCACTACTAAATAATTAAAATAATAGTCATTTTCATTAAATCTGTGTATAAAACAGATTTTTTAACATCCTGTTTCATTTTCGCTATGTAAGATTTGAAATAAGTAATTCCCTATAGTTATGATGAAATCTTTCAGAGCAACTGAAAACGTCTTACGTCTTTATTTAATAAATTCATTTTAAAGTAAACCAAACCAACGTCTATCAATCAGTGCAGTACGGATGTGTTAGTTTTGAATTGGAATATTTTTCTTAGTCAGCAATTATAACCAGATGGCCCCAAATGCTTCCTTCTAAGCATCTTTGAAGGTTAGCAACAGCGCTTATCAGTTCAAAAAATGTCGAAATGCATTAAGTAATTTTTACTTTCTTCTATATTCAATAGAAGAAAGTATTGGATTCGTAAAAATGTTCGACCTCGGGTTTTTGATGGATTTACACGTTTTGAGAGCTGTAGAACACGATTTGACCATTTTTAGAAAATGTCTGTCTGTCTGTCTGTCTGTGTGTGTATGACAAAATTTTGTGGCAACTGTATCTCCGGAACTACTGCACAGAATTTCATACAAATTGGTATGTAGTTGCACCTTGACATAAATGTGCCTATCAACTTTTGGTATGTGCCTATCAGGCACCGTGCCTATCAACTTTTGGTAAAAATCGTCTCACAGGTTGCGTGGCCATCCCGCTTTTTCTAAATTTTTAACATGGTGATATAGGGCAAAATTTTGTATAAATGTGCATAAGGAGAATTATTTTTTAGTAATCATTATGAAATTTACAAGAATTATTTATAATAGAGATAGTCAACTGGGAAAAAAATTTGCATGTGTAGGAGCCTCGTGAACCTTCCTGGGGAGGAAGTCCCCACTCGAAGGGAGTAAATTTTCAAGATGGGTTTCTTTCGAAAGGTCTCGTCAATACCTTTAAAACGAATGGTTGAACTATAAATATGTGATAATTTAAAACAAAGATATCGAATTTTTTTTTACTTTTAACGAAAAAAAAACTTGGATTTTTTTTTTCGTTTTTATTTTTTTTAATATTGTTACTGAGTGAATTTGTATAGGAAAATATAGAAGAAAGTCTTGTGGTGGCCACAACATACTAGTTTAAATGTGAATTTGAATCTCAAATTGTAATCTGCGCTTTAAATAATAAACTTGGCAGTTAGTTTGTTTTCTGATTAAAAAAAGTAATCCATAACTTTAGATGAATTAGTTATTTAAATAAATTAATAAGAAAAAAAAAAAAAAAAAAAAATGGTTTTCAATTGGTTTCCAGGATCCTGCATGCATGTTTAATTTAAATTTTTATGACAGCAAATATATGAAAAAAAAAAGAAAGAAAAGAAATGCGCACTTATATAATTTAATTGTAAAAAAAATAAAAATAATTAAAATTAAAATTAAATTTAAAAAAATAATAAAAATAAATTTTAAAGCACATATTTATTACAGTAATAAATGCACCAAAGAACCGGTATTAATAATAAAAATCTTTGTAAAGAAACGCAATAATTGAATTAAGAAAAACTGGCAACATTTGTTTCTGGTGATACACGGCTCTTCATTTGGTGAACAAAGTAGGCACGAGTGTAGCAAAACACTTCTGTTACACTCGTGTCCACTTTTGTTCGCCTGACTAAGTATAATAGTGGTGACATCTGTTGCCTTTTTATTTTATTTTAATATCTTATTATTTATTTATTTATTTTTACAGTAATAAACGATTCAAAGAACCGTTATTAAGAATAAAAATCTTTGTAAGAAAACCCAATAATTAAAAAAAAAATACTAGCAACATTTGTTTCGAGTGGAAATAATACCATGGCTCTTCATTGGGTGAACAAAGTAGGCACGAGTGCGGCAAAGTACATTTGCTACACTCGTGTCCACTTTTGTTCGCCTGACTAAGGGTCACTGTTGCTTTTTTTTTTTTTCCGATTTATGGTAACTTATTATTTTATTCTTCAGAGTCAGAACTCCGTACTTTAGTAGTTTTAAATCCCTTTTAAGGGATGACGAAATTGAAAATCGTACTTTGAAATTAGCGTCTTAGATTTCTTAAAGTTTACATACATATGCTTTGAAATGTATCAATACTAAGCATATTAAAATTTCTGGAAAACTATTTAAATATGTTAAAAAAAAAAAAAAATCAAATAAAAATTTTTCAAAAGATTTTAAGTGTTTTATGCGATTAATATTTTTAATAAATTCTCCCCTTACCCTGATTTCATTGTATTGTAATGTATCAATATATTCGAAATAAATTAGGTTTTTACTTTGTGCATTGGTTAGTGATTTTTTTTTTTTTTTTTTTTGTTAAAAATACTTTTATGTTTGACTCTAAAATTTAGCACACAAGTACAAAATACTTTTCAAAAAGTAACTTCTCAATCAATCCACAAAGTTATACCCAAATATGTATAGAAATTTTGATAAATTACAATGATGTAAAATCGAGTGTAAAATTTAAAAATTATGTTGCATGGAATATTTATTTATTTATTTTATTTCAATAGTTTATGAGAAATTTTAATGTACTTAATACTGATACATTTCAATACTTATGTATTAAATCACGACATTAAGGAAGAAATTTCAAAGAACGATTTTCAATATTTACCATCTCCTTAACTCTGATTTAAATATTTTTTTATTGAATGTTCTCTATATTACATACTTAAATCAGAAACTTTTTATTTCAATATTTTATCTAGTCACTTGCAACGTTACATTTATTTATATAAAAAAAACTTAGCACAGTTAAATAAACGTTTTGAAATTTAACATTTTGAAACAAAATTTACAAAGAATATAATATTACATAGAACAAAATATATATTTATCTTATCAAAATCTTATATTTGCATAGAACAAAAGTAATAAAAAGCTTATCATAGATTTATTTTTAATGAAAACGGATCGGCTGAGTGTTTCTCACGCTGTACTAGAAATCCTAAATTTATAAACATAGTCTAAGAATCAAATGCTTGTAAAAATTTAATTGAACTATAAATACAGTGGGTAATCAATTATTATTATTATTATTATTATTTTAAAACAAATACTGGATGAAATGGTCTTGAACTTCTAATATGCAAAGAACATTTAAAAACTCATATTTTCCACTATCGATTTAGTCAAGAGTGCAATTAAAGAAGCAACCACAAATTGGAGAAAAGCACAAATACTTTGGATCACCCTATATCATGAAAAGCTACCGATGACTTGTAACCTTAACACGCTGCATATATTATAAACAATATGTGTATTTTTTTTTTTTTTTTTTTTTTTTTGGCAAGGGGGGGGGGTCAAGTTTCTTTTCTTTCTTTCTTTTTTTTTTCTTATAGCAAGAATGGAATTCAATAAAATTTTACAAAACTTAGAGAAAAATTGACAAAATTTTAACAAAACACAAAACACAAGAAATATATTATTCTAAAGCACACATTTATACGTGTAATATTCGGTGAGATATGAGCATTTATAATAAATATTTTATTTACTGCTTTTGTGCGAAAGATAAAAATTTTCATCACATTAGTTAAAAGCTAGATATATTGGGCAATTTATATCGAAAGTTCATTTTAATACAGGAAAAATTAAGCAAGTTGTTGCGAAAAAAATGGGGCAGATTTTAGGTATATACAGGTTTGAAAATTCATAAGGGGTTTTTCACATGCCAAGCATTTAATTGGAAGATTAAATTTTTTCAACCATGTTTCAAAATTTCTTCTTTGTGAAAAAATCCTTCTGGACTTGTAACTCTAACATACTTTTATTTATTTAGTACGATCTGTGAGCTCATAAGGAGATTTTCACAAAAATGACCTTTTGTAACATGGTTTAACATACCTAAAATCTGGCTCGTTCTTTTACCAATAATTTACTTAATTTTTATTCCATTGAAATAAACTTTTGTATAAGTTACCCAAGATATCTGGTTTTCGACTTACGTAATAAAAAAATTTCTATCTTACGCGCACGCTCAGAAAAAATAAAATAAATAAATAAATAAAAATTAATGTAAATGCTGAAATCTCCTCGAAATATAAACATATGAATTTTATGTTTCAGAATAATGTTTCTTTAATGTTTTATCAATTTTTCTGCAAGTTTTGTAAAATTTTGTGAAAATTCCTTCTTGTTATAATAATAAAAATTGCCAAAAATGTAATAATTAATATATATATATGCCTAAAAATTGTGCATTTCCCATACAAAAAAACTTACAAACATTGTATATAGTAAGAGCAATAATGTGTTCAAGTTACAAGTCATTTGTAGCTTTTTATGACACAGGGTGATCCAAAATATTTGTGCTTTTCTTTAATTTATAGTTGGTCCCTTAATTGAACTTTGGACTAAATCCATAGTAGAAAATGTGAGTTCTTAAACGTTTTTACATGTCTGCATTTCAAAATCATTTAGTCAAGCATTTTTTTTTTTTTAATCAATATAAAAAAAGTAAAAAAAAAAAAAAATAATAATAATAATAGTTTGATCACCCTCTGTTGCTACAAAACCAAATTAAATATTGGATGCATAGAAATTAGCATTAATAAAATGTAAGGTATCACAATAAATAAATAAATAAATAAAATAAAAATAAAATAATAGTCATAACCAAATCACTATTGGCCCATTAAGGGCCCTCTTCACTCACCGCCGCTGGAAACCGAAGCTAATGTTATTCTATGGGAAATTTTTCTTTACAAATAACTTATTAACTAATACATATTTTTTAATTCTGTTTTCACATTCTGAAAATTTAAGCTGTTAAATTGACGGACCTTTTTTAAAAAATTATTTAATTTTTTATATTTTATTTTGAAGCTGCAAAATACGAATTTTCGATATGTGATTTTTTTTTTTCATTTTGCAATTTCAAAATAAAATATTAAAAATTAAAAAATACATTTTTAAAAAAGGTCAGTCAATTTAACAGTTGGGAATTTTTTGAATGTGAAAACAGAATTTAAAAATATGTATTAGTTAATGAGTTATTTGTAAAGAAAATTTCCCCATAGAATAACATTGGCTCGGGCTTCCGGCGACGGTAAATAAAGAGGGCCGTTAATGGGAAAATATAAAGGGCCAACAAAAACACCCGGAGTAATATAATTATTTATGTTTGCCACAACTGGCCCACTGAAGGCTTCCAGCAACAATACGAAAAAATTATGTTTGCTATCAGGTGGCCCGACACTGGCCCACTAACGATTTTTAACCTATTGTTGGTTGCCATCAGTGGCCCACAACCTTTTTTTAACCGATAGCTCGCTGCCAGCAATGACCCATCAGTGGCCCACTGACTTATTCCGATAGTACTGCAGGCTGCCAGCAGTGGATCGGCCGAATGCGGCCATCTGATGGCCGGCGTAACATATTCCCTTCGGCACCTTAACTTTTGCCACCAACGGGCCAGCAGCTGTTACTGTTGGCAGCCAACACTTGGCCTCGTGTTGGCCATCATCCCAGGTTTTGCTGGGATTATAATTCTGTTTTATGACCCAATTCTAAAACATCAAGTGAGAATTCCTTGCAGTACAAAGGATTCGTAACACTCATAACATTGTTTCGCCATCTAGAAAAGTATAGACTAGAAATTCGCGATCATTTCGTCTATTCAGATTATTTATTGACATTATACGTATAGCTCGTAAATATACACTCTGTCACAAAAAAATATATGCACCCAGAAGAAATCGAACCACAATTACGAAACTTGGTACAAATGTAGTCTGGTAAGAGGTATGCAAATGATTAAAATTTCAATGCCAATGAGACAAGGCTAAGCACCTTATGCGCATCTGAACTGCGCAGCTGGGCGAGTTTAAAAGCAGGATTTCTCGCACCGTAGAGCTATTCAAACGAATTTGTCGACTTTAATGGAAGGTATTGTGACTTGAGATGCCTTTGAAACGTAACCGGTGGCAGTACAGACAATTGTTGGATAGTGAGAGGGGCCGTAGAGAAGGCCTCAGAGAAGCAGTTTGGTCTTTCAGACATATCAGCCGCCACCTCGTTCGGAGCGATATGGTAGTTGCTCGGTATTGGTAACAGTGGGTCACGGAAGGGAGAATCAACTATTGAGGAGGGTCAAGACCTCCCAGTAGCGCAAATGAACACGAGGATCGCTCAATCATAAGAGCGACCACGTCCGCACCAACCGCGTCATTAGCCTCGATTCAATGCCATTTACCACATTCTAGGCATCCAGTAGTATCAAGGGAAACCATTCTGAGACGACTGGCCGACACTGGTATGAACAGCCGACGTCCATTAAGACACCTACCCCTCACCCCACATCATAAGCAGTGTCGACTGGATTTTTCTCGACCCAAAGCAAGCTGTAGTGTGACCGACCTAACGCGTGATCTTCAGTGATGAATCCCGATTCAGTCTCAGTGCTGATGACCATCGCACACGCGTGTGGAGGCGGCCAGGCCAGCAGTCTGATCCGGCATTTGTTGTCGAGCGTCATACAGCAATTACACAAGGTGTGACAGTGTGGGGAGCGATTTGTTGGGACACACGATCCCCTCTAGTCATCCTTCAAGACACTATGACGGCTCACAGTTACGTGGACAGCATTTTAACGCCAGTTGTGTTGCCTATGCTATCAAGCCGCACAAGTGCCATTTATCAGTAAGATAACGCTCGTCCACATACTGCTCGACTCTCCCAACAATATATTCAAGGATATGACGTACTCCCATGGCCTGCTAGGTCACCAGACCTGTCTCCAATAGAGCACGTCTGGGACGTGCTAGGAAGGCAACTGCACCCGTGCCAGAATACTGATGTATTAACTGCCCAGTAGCAAAGATTATGACATGATATTCCGCAGGGGGATATAGGTGACCTAATTGATTCGATGCCACGCCGTGTTTCGGCTTGTATAGCTGCCAGAGGTGGCTTTACTACTTACTGATTTGTAACCTTTTTCATGCCCTAACTTCTTAATAAAACGATCTTTTGTTCTGAATTTTTAATCATTTGCTTATCTCTTCATACACTACACACATGTTAAGTTTCGTGATTGTAGCTCATTTCTTTCTGGGTGCATATATTTTTTTGTGACAGAGTGTATATTTCTAGTTTAGGGATTCAGAAAATGACTATTTATTCGTTCTAGATGAAAGAGGTATATTTTTTTTGCTGTTCATTATCAAAGAAACATAACCTGTTCGAACATCCTCTCTACCATTCACAGAGAAGAAAATCGCAACAAATGTAATTATTTAATCACTTGTCCACACACTTTGACCCATTTGGTGACTGTTTTCAAAATTTTCAGATATACTTTTATATATTTTGTAAAAGTTTTGCAAATATCACTTTGTAACCGTGAATTTTATATTTCATTATCCACATCTCCTATTTCACATACTGCAACAAATAATTTAGTGATTATTATTTAGTGACGTGGTAATTATCTCTTTTTATAGTCATAAGAAATGTTAAAAAAAAAAAAAAAAAAAAAAAAAAAAAGAAAACTTTAGTTGAATGGATATGAAAAAATGTTGAACAGTGTTATCAGTATGCTGTATTTAGTTGTGCCTGTTTATTGTATTGTATCTACCATTCACAGAGAAGAAAATCGCAACAAATGTAATTATTTAATCACTTGTCCACACACTTTGACCCATTTGGTGACAGTTTTCAAAATTTTCAGATATGCTTTTATATATTTTGTAAAAGTTTTGCAAATATCACTTTGTAACCGTGAATTTTATATTTCATTATCCGCATCTCCTATTTCACATACTGCAACAAATAATTTAGTGATTATTATTTAGTGCGTGGTAATTATCTCTTTTTATAGTCATAAGAAATGTTAAAAAAAAAAAAAAATACTTTAGTTGAATGGATATGAAAAAATGTTGAACAGTGTTATCAGTATGCTGTATTTAGTTGGGCATGTTTATTGTATTGTATCTACCATTCACAGAGAAGAAAATCGCAACAAATGTAATTATTTAATCACTTGTCCACACACTTTGACCCATTTGGTGACTGTTTTCAAAATTTTCAGACATACTTTTATATATTTTGTAAAAGTTTTGCAAATATCACTTTGTAACCGTGAATTTTATATTTCATTATCCACATCTCCTATTTCACATACTGCAACAAATAATTTAGTGATTATTATTTAGTGACGTGGTAATTATCTCTTTTTATAGTCATAAGAAATGTTAAAAAAAAAAAAAAACTTTAGTTGAATGGATATGAAAAAATGTTGAACAGTGTTATCAGTATGCTGTATTTAGTTGTGCCTGTTTATTGTATTAGTTTTTCCACTTAGCATAGTTCCAATGTATCACAAACATTTTTAGCTATCTGTCCACCTTTAAAAAGGGTAAAACTGTAATTTTGTTTCCACTGTAGAACTTTTTCAATGCAATAATAATAATGATAATAATAATAAAAAAATCAAGATTAAAAATACAAGTATACATTTGAACATAAATCTGATGGCTATTATAAATAGGAATTACATTTAACCTATTTGTAGTCACGCCGTTTCCATTTTTGCAATTTGGATGTGGTTTTACTAGGATGTACTTTGAATTTTTGTAAGTGGATAAACGCGACGATGTTAAAAATTTAGTAGTGATACTACGTAACTCATTTACCTTTGTATAGCAACATCGTAGCAATGAATAAACCATTTGGAAGTAAAGAACTCTGACAGCATATGCAAACAATGCCAAAAACTGAGACGTGACACTGTGAATCTCATTTCCGGTTGTATAGCAATGTATAAATCGTTTAGATGCAAAAAAAATCTGACCGAATAAATGAGAAATGTAAATATTGAGCAGAAAAACTGTGAAATTGATTTTCTTCTGTGTAGTAACAGCGTAGCAGTGAATAAACCATTGAAAAGAAAAACTCTGACCGCATATACGCGTTCATGACGATGAAAGTTTTAAAATCAAGCTAAATATTTGTAATTACATAATTGTGTTGAAAAAAGAGACAACAGATCAGTAATTAAATATATCTGGTTGCGGCGGTCAGAAGGTTAATAATAAAGAACCAAATAAGCAGAAGAGCTTTGTGAAAATAGAAAACATTAAAATGTATTATTATTTTTATTTTGCTCTTAAAATGACGAATTTCAAATATCAGTGTACGTTAATATGGGCATATTGAATCACAATAGCAATTTTCATGAATTTTCCTATTTAAGAAATTAGTGACGCCTGTTGGTTGGCTAATTTCTCCAAAAGCATCATTTTTATACACCGGGAATCTTCCAGGGAACCAGAAACCATTGACTACATGTACGAACGATGTTAAAATTTGAGCAATAATGCTGTGAAACTGATTTGTTTCTATGTATCAACAACCTAGCAGTGAATAGACCATTTAGAAAAAAAAACTTTGACCGCATATACGCGCTCATGACCATGAAAGAGATAAAATCAAGCTAAAGATTCATAATTATGTAAATTTGAGGGATTAAAAAAAAAAAAAAAAAAAAAAAGAATAAGTAAACAGATACATTATGTTACTGCGATCAGACATTAATAAGAAAGAGTGAAATAGGCTGAAAAGCTTTTTAAAAAGAGAAAACTTTTAAAAGGGTTATTTTATTTTGCTCTGAAGCTGATTTTATATTGCTCTTAAGTTTCAAACATCAGTGTATCTAATAAGGGTATTACTGAATAACAATAACAATGTTCATGAAATTTCATATTTAAGAAATTAGTGACGCCCTTTCATTGGTTAATTTCTCCATAAAGCATCGTTGTTATACACCGGGAATCTTCCAGGGGACCAGAAACCATTGACTGCATATACGAACAATGTTAAAAATTGAGCAGTAATACTGTGAAACTGATTTGTTTCTACGTATCAACAACCTAGCAGTGAATAGACCATTTAGAAAAAAAACTTTGACCGCATATACGCGTTCATGACCACGAAAGAGATAAAATCAAGGTAAAGATTCATAATTATGTAAATTTGGGGGATTAAAAAAAAAAAAAAAAAAAAAAAAAAGGATAAGTAAACAGATAATGATGTTGCTGCGACCAGACGATTAATAAGAAAGAGTCAAATAGGCTGAAAAGCTTTTTAAAAAGAGAAAACTTTTAAAAGTGTTATTTTATATTGTTCTTAAGCTGATTTTATATTGCTTTTAAGTTTTCAACATCCGTGTATCTAATAAGGGCAATACTGAATCACAATAACAATGTCCATGAATTTCCAGTCTTAATAATTCAGTGACGCCTGTTCATTGGTTAATTTCTCCATAAAGCATCGTTTGAATACACCTGCAACCTTTTAATGAAGAAGTAAGCACGTAAACACATCAGAGGTGTAAGGCAGAAAAACCTAAAAAGTAAAATAATTTTATAATAAATTATAACTTAATTTAAAATCCTACAACTATAAATATATGCAGATATATTTTACGGCCAGCTTATACAATGTATATTAATTCAGGAATCTTCATACACAAACAATATGAAACGAAAATAAAGTTAAAAAAAGAAAAAGTTTTCTGGTATATTTTAAGTCTAAAACCGGAAAATTAGCAGTTATATTTTAAAAGTTCAATATTTCCTTAGAGAAACATGGGAAATAAATAAATTATGATGAACTCAAGTTGAAAGTTGCAATCATAACTCCATAAGTCAGTAGCACACCCGTTGCTGAAAATATAAGACTTCGGTCAATGACTACAGAATCGAGAATTGTAAATCCAAAGTAATGAGAATTTAATTTACATTGTTGATGATATTTTTTGTCGTACATATTTCCATTCACTGAATTTTCAATTTCATATTTTGCATCTGATGCATAATTACTTACTGAAGAAGCAGAGAAACAAATAATGAGAAAACAAATACTCCGATATATTAGAACTAAAATTTGATACACTTTTATGTGATTCGGGTCAGTTTTATTGAAAATGTAACTGTAAGCATGAAAGAACATTGAGAATAGTGACATGAGTATATTTAACAGTAACATTGTGCTGAAATTTTCGTTTGTTTCCTTAGTAATGTCAAGTATTTCATTGTAAGTTGCAATCAAATACTCGTTTTTAAATCTGACGCTTTTAGCACATTCCTTTAATGCCATAAGGGTTTCCTTTAAAATGAAGCAGATAGCGCAGAAATAAATTGCAACGGACATATCCATTTTCTTCCAAAACACACAAAATTCTCGAACATAAATAATTTCATCAGGAACAATATTTGTTAGATTAAATTTGTGTGATATTTGAGCATTCGGAAAGAAAATTATCGGATAAAAATAAGCAATCAAAATTGCTATTATCATAACGTCAGATAACAAAATAATAGCAATCAATTTCCACTTAAAATTATGTGTGTTTTTATAGATTGGAGTGTGCAATCTGGATAATCTGGTAAGTATTAAAATCAAGATTTTTTGACGATAGAAAAATATACATCTTTGTATTAAGCCAAGAATGAAAAAACATGTCTCAACAGCTACTTCTATGACACTTTTATCGACATGTTGGAAATTAATGTACACTTCTACTAAATAATAAAGCATAATTCCATCAATAAACAATGCAAATAAAAGTGATAAGAAAATTTTTACACTGTTCTTTCTTTGGGATATACCGTCAGTTATTAGACCAATTCCATGTAGCCAAAATGCAATATTAAATATTTCATAAACTTCTTTGGCAGTTTGCATTAATCGTTGCCTTTTGGGCTTGAAAGTTGACATCGAAGATATTGGTGTTCCTTCATCAAAATGAGATATTTTTGGAGATAAATTCATTTTATTTACCTAAAATAGGTAAAAATTCAAAGCATCAGTGACTGAGAATAATAAAAACATAAATACATGTACTGAGAATAATAAAAACATACATACAGTAAATCGTACAGTAAATATACAGTATATTTATAAGATTATGTTTGTTCTATTTTTTATAAGCAAATATTAAAAATAACATTCATTGAACCTGAAATTTGGAATACTGAATGACATAAAACGGGAAAAGACTAAAAAGATTTAAGAATTTTTGATATAAGTGTTTTTTTTTTTTTTTTTTTTTTGTGAAATTTTCTGTTAATTTGGAAATGGTTAAATGTTCTTGTGCCTTTTACAAAATTCAAACATGCTACATATTATTCTTGGAATATATCTGAGTAATGCAGGGTGATTCATAAAAGTTCCAACAAACATTAAGGGTAAGTCAGACATACAGACACAAATAATCTTTACATAGAAACATATAGGCAGAAACGTCATGTATGCGCACCAACGAGACAAGAATACAAAATAAATCAATGCAGATATGGGTTACAAAATCAGGTTTATAAAATATTGTTTGCATAATGTTACAGAAGGTGCTAAAAATTCTTGAGCTCTGCAATAATACAGTGTTTCTCAATTCACTCTCGGCCAAACAGCGTCCTCTAGTGAGCATACATGAAGTTTCGGCCAATATGTTTTTATGTGAAAATGATTTGTTTCGGTATTCCTGAACTAACCGTAAAATTAGTCGGAACTCTTTCGAAATATTCTGTACAAGGAAAGAAAAGTTGTATGTATTTTATGTTATTTTATGCATCCTCAAAATACATTAATTACAGAACTTTATCAAACTGAAAATGGAATTTTAGAAATAAAAAATAATATGCATGTAAATTGAGATTTGCAATAAATCATAATCATATGAGTTTACCAATTGCTTCGGTATAATGTTGAATTTTTTAAAATCTTCATTAACATTTTATTTCAGATTAATTGCTATACATATTACTGCTTATTTTGATCATTTCCTATACAATTTTAGAAAGATTAAGGACAACTTCAATTCAAATATGAAAGATAAAGGATAAAATTGTGCAGTACAATAATTAAAACAGTTCTGGAAGCAGTCAATGCTAATAAAAACTACAGAGTGATTATAATTAAAGTTACGATTTTAAAACGCTATAATTTTAAAACTACCCATCAGAGCGATTTGATATTTTACCAGAGCAATCGTGAGGCAATAAAATTTTGTTTGGGGAGGAAAAACGCAGTTCCAACATGTTCCTATGGATGGCGCTGTCAGGGTAATGTCAGGGGAAACGCCTAAATGGACTCATTAAATACAGGAATGTTGTTAGCAACCCAATAGAATAGCAGGAAAGAATAGACTTTAAGGGTTTACTACAATTTTTTTTTAGCAAAAAGACAAGAATACGTGTTTACAGCGGAAACAGTCATAGTGAAAAGAGAAAAAGAGGAGCTTCATGTAACAAATGCTTTACGGATTATCTAACGGCATATTTTGGAACATTTTTTTTTTCTTTTGCCAAACAAAATTTCATTGCCTCCATATTGCTCTGGTGAAATAACAAATCGCTCTGATGGGAAGTTTTAAAATTATAGCGTTTTGAAATCGTAACTTTAATTATAATCACTCTGTGTTTGTATATTTAATTCAGCATTGGTATATAAAATATAAACAAAACCTACCTTACTTGCACTTACATATTACACTTGCTAATTTCTGTCACATTTAATTTAAATTATTATTGCTTGTACAACACTCTATAAGTAAACGGCTTCAATAACTAATTAATTTATTACTGATAATTTACATTCCTTCATCCCCAATAAAAGCAAAGAATTCATCGTTAAATTATAATTGGTTTGTAATTGGAAGTATTTTGCAACATGTACCATGTATATATATATATATATATATATATATATATAAGTTAAGAACGTGTACAAACTTTAAAGATCTGTCAAGTGTTTAAACTGAAAGCCCAATACAAATTTTAATTTTATAAGTCGAGTTGAGTACATGGGATATATATTTCTACATAAGCGCTTTGTAAGAAATACGTAAGCATAGTGTATTAGAAATGAGATTGAATTTCTATTATGTATCTTCAGAAGATTGACAATTTGTCGAAAAATCAATTTCCGTCAATGAAACTTCACAAACAAACCTAATGCAGATAATTATTTTCAGAATATAAAACTAATACTATTTTGTCAAAACGTAAAAACATTTTATGAAGAAAAAAATGATGTTATATAAATCATTAACATATAATTTTATAAATTTCCTTTGAAATATCCATAGATTTTTTTTTAGCATGAATATTAGGTAAACATCATGTATGTACTTTAGTAAATTAGTGTGGAAAAAAACATCAAAATTAGCTTAACAGATAACTGAAGTGTCATATTTTGTTAGAATATTGTCATATACTTAAAATGACTATCGCATCAGATAAAACCATCACGGAAGTTTTCGAAAAATGCATTTATCACTATAATGGGCGGGATATTAGTTTTAAATGAAAAAAAAAAAAAGAAAAAGATTGTTTTTAATCATTTACTTATTACTGATAATTTTTCAGTCCTGTTGCAAATGTGAAGTAAGATTTTAAGTTAAATTATCTTTGTTCGTTATTTTACTCAGTTAAAAGGCACGCAGGGAAAGTATGATAAAATTTTTCTTCCTTTGCTTCAACACATCGTTTTAGCGCTGACGTAATTTTCAGCGTTAGTTTCAGGAAACTTTGGCTTTTATTTTTAAGAAGGTAATAGGAAGCGTTGTACACAATTAGTAGCCATGATGTAGCACCAAACATGATGCTACTATATGTATGTGTATTTTAGAAATTTTATGTGAAAATAGGAAAAAGAAAAGCGTAAACGTTTAAAAAAACATTTTTATACGCTTAAACATATAGCAGCATAGAATGATATTTAAAGTAAAAAAAAAAAAAAAAACTATAATGTAAAAATAAAAAGGAAAACAAGGAATGCCAAATAAAACAAACCAATGTCTTAAGAAACAAATAAATATATTTCGATTTCAATTAATTTTTTTATTAAATTTATTATAATTTACAAATTTTTTATACATATTTAATAAAATTAAACATAATTTATACCTTTCATTAATATATTAAAACCAATGTAAAATTTAAAAAGAGATAATGAATACAAAAATTTTAAAAACTTTAAAAATACATTTTAATTAAAAACATTAAAATACACGACAAACGTTTCGGCTAGAACACTAGCCCTCCTCAGTGTCAAACATACAAAGCACAACATTTACAAAAAAAAAAAAAAAAAAAAAAAAAAAAAAAAAAATCAGAACACATCAGAACAAGATTATATATTCAGGAGGAATAGATTTAGGCTCGTTCAAGGCAGACTGTTACATTTTAGCAAAAGCGCCCTCTAGAAAAATACGGGATTTATATAAATTTACATTAGAGGCTAGAAATTTAAAGTTGTCAAAATCAGGAATATGATCACTATTGCGGGAATGGATTGCGACTTTTGATCTTAAATCACCTGTTTTGTATGAGCGTTTATGTACCTTTAATCTAATTTCATCTGTTCTGCCAGTTTCACCCATATATGTAGAATCACAATTTTTGCAGGGGATACAATAGATTACACCAAGCCGTTTAAGCGGGATGGGGGAGGGGGAGGGGGGAGAGCGGGTTTAAAGTTTGAGAGAAAGTTATTAATACGGAGTTGAGGTTTAAAGCTAGTAGAGATATTAACTGTTTAAAGCAATTTAGCGATATTTTCGGAAATACCTTCACAATAAGGGATAGTAGTACGGTGAGTAGAATTTTTTATTTTAGGTTAAACTGATTTAGATGAAAAATTGAACTCTTCTTTATAAATTCCTTTAATAAAACGAGGGGAGTAACCATTATTTTTTAAATCCGAAAAAATTTTAGATAGTTCAATATTTAAAAATTCAGAATTACTACAGTAATGCTTTGCACGATGTAAAAGTGTATGAATGACTGCAAGTTTATGAGATAAACGATTAGCAGCAGGATTCGATCTCTGGTCAGTATCTTAATTTTTATTCTGCTAATCCTTTATCTCATAAACTTGCAGTCATTCGTACCTTTTACATCGTGCAAAGCATTATTGTAGTAATTCTGAATTTTTAATATTGAACTGTCCAAAATTTTTTCGGATTTAAAAAATAATGGTTACCTCCCTCGTTTTATTAAAATAATTTATAAAGAAGAGTTCTATTTTTCCTCTAAATGAGTTTATCCTAAAATAAAAAATTCTACTCACCGTACTACTATCCCTTATTGTAAAGGTATTTTCGAAAATATCACTAAATTGCTTAAAACAGTTAATATCTCTATTAGCTTTAAATCTCAACTCCGTATTAGTAACGTTCTCTCAAACTTTAAACACGCTGTCCCCCCCCCCCCCCACTCTTAAACGTCTTGGTGTAATCTATTGTATCCCCTGTAAAAATTGTGATTCTACATATATCGTTGAAACTGGCAGAACAGGTGAAATTAGATTAAAGGAACATAAAAGCTCATATAAAACAGGTGATTTAAGATCAAAACTCGTAATCCATTCCCGCAATAGTGATCATATTCTTGATTTTGACAACTTTAAAATTCTAGCCTCTAATGTAAATTTATATGAATCCCGTATTTTTCTAGAGGGCGCTTTCACTAAAATGCAACATTCTGCCTTGAACGAGGCTAAAGCTATTCCTCCTGAATATATAATCTTGTTATGATGTGTTTTGAATTTTTTTGTAAATGTTGTGCTTGTATGTTTGACACTGCGGAGGGCTAGTGTTCTAGCCGAAACGTCTGTCGTGTATTTTAATGTTTTAAATAAAATTTATTTTTAAAGTTTTTAAAATTTTTGTATTCATTATCTCATTTTAAATGTTACATTGTTTTTTTTATTATACATATTTTTTTTATTTGTACATTAGTAAAATCTTGTATATATATATATATATATATATATATGTAGTCTATTTTATACATAAAATTTAAATTACATTGAAATTTTCAATAAACAAATTAATATACAAATTGTTCTTGCTTAATTAAACAAATACATTTTTTATTAAATTGTATTTAAAACTTTTATCGAAATTATTACAAACATATAAAAAGTGACTTTTTTTCTGTTTTTTTTTTGGAAAGATAAAGATTAAAAAAACTGTTAAAAATCTCTAGCAGACGTTTCATGCCGACATGATAGGCTTCTCATCAGTGATGAAAAATTACAGGTAAGAAAAACAAATACAAATTTAAGTTCAAAAACATTAAAATAGAACAACATGTTTGGCAGGTATCGTACATGAGTCATTTAACGGTTTCGGTTACAGTTTCGTATATACGCATTCAAGAAAAATCTGAGTTATTATAATTGTGTATATAAGAAGAAATAACGTTAAAAATTTAAAAATCAGGTACATGGTTAGTATTACAATAGGCGTGTATGTATGAAACTGCAACCGATATCTTTTTTTTTTTTTTTCTTTTTCTCCTCACATGATGTTATAACACTCATGAGGGGTCAATAAAGTTTCCTCGAAACGTTTCTTATTGCAATTTTTTTTTTTTTTGTGTACGTGTAAATAAAAGTGTCCTTTCATATGTTTTTAAATAATTTGATCTTGCTTGAGATCTAATATGTTTGTAAAGTTCAAAATTTTTATTCAAGTTCCTTAATTTTTTTTATAGTTAGCATTTTTTAATATAGTAATATATTTGTTTAATAACTATAGTTACTGATGCTTATGATGAAAAAAAAAACATACGTTTCAATTAGACAAGCAATTCTTAAGTGCACTAATTTTTTTAATCTCCATGGATTATTTGAGGATAAGTGGGTGTTATAGTGAGTTATATATTGCAAGTTAACATGTCTTTTTTAAGAAAATCCTCATTAAATTCTTTTTATTTCTTACTAATTTTATTTCAAAACTTGTATTTGTGACTTCTGCATATTGAAAAGATTTTTTATATGCTATAAAATAAATTCATTGTGCGAATTACTTTGAAAGTATAAAAAGAATTCACCTTAAAGCAGAAAATAAAGAGAGAAATAATCAGAAAAAAAAGCACCCAGTACGAGAATGGGATGTAACAACCAATAAGGAAATAGTAGGTAACTACCGGACATACATGCCAGATGAATACTACAATTTTGTTTTTTAACGTCCTTGATTTTCTTAAGTATAACACTATTGGTTTAAGCCCATTTTTTTTATATAAAGCGTCTGTTTTAATATAAAAATAGTGTGCAAAAATAAAATTCTAGTATTCATCTGGCAACCCTGCAACTCCTTAAAATCTTCTTACACGAACACCACAAATTATAAAAATAGACAGTCGAAAGAATTAAACTCGACCTTCCACCAATTATAAAACATCATCACATCAGACACCAAAGTTTTTCTCATGAGGATAGATAGTGCATAATTTTTTCGACACGAAACAATCGTTGCGTGTTTTCATGACGTTTACTTACAAAAATTTTATTCATCATTATCTGTTTTTAGCTACATGAGAGTAAAATAAAATTATAATTTTTTTCTAAAATACAGAGGCTGTTCGCACATTTTTTAGACGATTTTATTTCGCAGTAAGAAAAAATCGTTTGCACGGAGAATTTTATTTTCAAAACAGTTATATTTTTGGAAGTTTTATTTATCTTCTGATATTCAGAATTTTTGTTTAGATGCAAAAATGCGCTTTTAAAAAGGCAGTGGATGGAAGAATACGTTTCCGCTTTTTCCAAAGCGAGTTTTTAGTGAAATCGTTATGAAAAGCATTTATCAGGAGAAAAATAGAAAAATGTCGCAACAATAGATGAATCTTGGGTCTATTTAAGTGGTTGTAATAAAAAAAAAAGATCAATTTATTATCACAAAAGTGGGGAAAAATTTTTTTGCTACATGGTTCAGTGAATCAAAAGAAAGTTTTTCTAAAGGATTTATGATTGTCACTGGTTTTTCATACAAGAGCAATATAAAATAAAAAAAAAGGTGACAAAAATGTCAAAATCAGCTCTAAATACTCTCAAGAACATAGTTTAGTTCCAATTTTTAAAAATGAAAATCCAGATCTTTATCCACAATGCTATCAATCCGTTGAACTGTATCAAGACAAAACAAGCAGCCGCACATCACAATCCGCAATTGCTTTTCTAGAAAAATATGGTACAAAAAACGGGAATTAAAACCATACCCTTCACTGATATTCCTGCTAAATCTCCTGATGTATCAGTGTTGGATTTTTGTGTTTCTCGACTCTTAAAATCAGCATTATCCAAACACCGACCTACAACGCTTTGTGGACTTCGTAAAGCCGTTCAAGAGGAGTAGAAAAATATACCTCTTCCGATATTGTAAAAAGCATTATTATCATAGAAATTACGATGTAGAATGATAGTTAAGAACAAGGGCTATCAAACTGAACAAATAAAACACGAAATATGAGTGAAATTGTTTCAGTACACTCCATCAAATTCGTCTAAAAAATGTGCGAACAGCCTCTGTAACACTGCTCTGCAGAAAAAAAAAAAAAATTGAGATCTGATAACATTCTTGCTGATTCTTATGTAAAATGACCCCCTGAATCCGAATATGACTTCCATTTTGCCCAATCACCCACCGTTTTCTAAATACACCACCACCTCCCTCAATTTATTTCCCTGTTCGATAATTTTATGACCATGAATTTTGAAGAATGAAATAATTATAAGATAAAAAACTTTTTATAAACCATGTTTTTAAATTTTCTGTTGAATCATAGCTATAGAACTAACTACATTAGCACTTTATCAATGCGTATTGTTACGAAATTGTAAATAATTGTATTTATTTTTGTATACATTCTTTCAAAGAGGCTTAATAAGTTGGTAAAATGTCAATTTTCTGCATACCCAGCTCGTTAAAATAGCTTAATTTTCTTTTTAAAACGCATTAAAAAGCTCCAATGTGCAGGTAATAGATTTCGCGCCAAATTTGGCCACTTTTTGCACCTGGCGACTTTTTTGGCGAGAAAATCCTTATTATCGATATTCCAAAGATGGATGTTCTAACGTGATTGGTTAAAGAGCTACGGGAAATTTGAATAATAAAAAAAAAAGTTGGTTTTAAAAATAAAATATTATTCCTTTCAGAACAACATATATTTGCATCATGAACTACATTAGCACTTTATCAATGCGTAGAAAATCTTTAAAGTGATAATGACGTACATTTTTGCCAGATGCATAATTTTACTTTTTACAATTTTTTAACGCTCACGTTTAATTAAATGTATTTATTTTTATGTCGAAAGAAAATGAACTCGTAATTTTTTTTTTTTTTTGGCAACAATTAATTTATAGCTAATATTTAAATGACTATTTTATTGCTATTAGGAGCTTATTATTTTCATATTTTAATTAATTAAAAGAAAACTATTCGAAAATTCGAAAATCTGACTTCGAAGTATTGTATTGTCACCGGGTTCTGAGCTACTGTGAAAGTTTCAAATGTCTAGCTAGTAGGGAAGTTAGTTAAAAATAGATTGCAAGATTTATACCGGACAAACAAACAAACACACAAGCAAACAAACAATAAAAGAAGTTAATAAAAACATAGTAAAATAATTAATTTAACACCTAAAAACAAAAAAATATAAAGTTTAAAAAATAACATTAATAACAGATTTAAAAAAAAATATAATACGTAATGCCTAATTTCAAATGCAAATCCCCCCCCCCCCCCAAAAAAAAAAAAAAAAAAAAAAAAAAAAAAAAATTCCCTTGTCGCAAATGTTTATGTTTTAGAATTTTTCAACTCTGTTGCCCCTCAGAAGATAATTAGTGAATAAAATAATCCCCCTACCTCCTAAAAGTCAAATTTATAGCTATAAAATCACCGAAAAATGATAAAAATAAGAGGCCGTTTCTAGAAAAAGGTGGGTTATAGAGCAAAATGGGCGTCCTATTCGGATTCAGGAGGTCATTTTACATAAGAATATGCTGAAATGGTGGCAGAGGTAATTTTCATGCTGAGCAGTGTAATCATAGTTTTTTTTCTTTTTCTTCAGGAAAATGATTCTTTTCATGAATTTAATATCGAGGTGTTTATTTATTTATTTGTTTATAAAATACACCTTGTTTTCATGAAAATAACACAAAGTTATACACTCTGTTTCATAAATTATAATCAATTTTTAAGATATATTTATCATTTATTTGAAAAGATATCCTATTTGAGAATTCTGAAAATTTTAAGTACCTCACAGTTGAATTTTTTGAAAACGATACATGCAGGCATTCTAAAAAATATTCTATTTTACTCCCAAATGTAGTCACGTTTCGATACACTTTCTGAATCAAAAATTCAAAAAATCCATTTTGAATAAAAGTACAAAATCTGCAGAAAACTTTTTGTGAAATGTTCCCATATTCTATATTGTATGCCTTTTAAACTACGTAAAATGCAATAAATGCCATACTTTAAATATGATTATATTTCATCGGATGTAATTTTAGTTTATTCGATTTTTTACGTAAAAACTTTTCTGATAAACTTACAAAAAACGGTGTGACATAGATATTTTACTTTCCAATGCGTAACAGATAAAATTTCTTTTTCTCGTTTTGTCATAAAAAATAAAGAAAAAAAGAAATTTGAATCACTTGAAATATTTATATAAATTTTTATGCACTTTTTAGACTCATTTTGTTTAGCTATAAAAATCTATATAAAATTTCTTTAATTTGGACTAGTTACGATTAACTTTTGTTGAAACGGTAGGATAGTGACGTAAGGTGTTACATCATTGTTCAACCTAGATTATACTGACCAAACGTCCCCATTTTCTGGGGACAAATGGGGACGCCCTTTTTTTTTGAAGGCATTTTTCTAAGTTTTAAAAAATTGTAGAAACTAAATTATTAATCAATAACACTTTATTTTTAGTCCTTATTTATTAGGAATGGAAAGATACATCCATAATTTGATAATTGTAGCAATTTTTAATGTATCTCTATTATAAAGGTACTCTGATCTGGTCAGCCTAACCTAGATCCAAAACATAAATTCAACTCCTAGAGACAAATCTTCCGTGGAGGATCAAAATTGCGATGGCATGTCTCCGGACCATCTCTATGGGTGAGTCCCAGACCGTCACCAATTGCCCATCTGCGCAGCACTAGTGCGACGAAAAACCCAACCAACCAACCTAGAGACAAATCGATTATAAATGCTTTGGCTACAGATTTCGGCTACAAATATTTAATGTAATACACTTTAAATTCACATTTTCTTAAATATATTGAAAATTTATTAACTTTTTTTTGTGTTAAAACATATGATCAAAATCTCATATTTACAAATATATTTTGAAGAATTTTAAGAGTCCTTCTGTGAAGAATTTTAAGAGTCCTGCTAATGTAGTCCTGCTGCTTCCTTATTTGTTCTCAACCAATCATTACGGGCTCAAGTAACAAGTGGATTCATCCTATTTTATTCAAGTTATCCTCATACTGTAACCGTATCAAAATTCCAGTTATATATAAGATGCTGTCTCATTTGTTGTTGTGTAAATTACTTGATGATGCCATAACACTCTGGCGAAAAGTTTTGTAAACGATTATAATAAATTTTAATACGTGTTTAAAGTGTTTTTTAATATATCTTAATTACAATGTTAACACGATTGCTTAGTAGAAATTCTAAACTTTTTAATTAGAAGTTTAGATTTAGATTATAATTTTAAGACAGTTAGGTTTCAGATTATAATTGTGGCTATTCGGCAATACAGTTGTGGTACTATCACCCATATTTTTTTCCATTATAAATAGAATAAACGTTATTTCTTTTAATTTCTTTACTTCTTTTGTAGATATATTTATTAACTATGGAATTTCTGTTACATATGACTATATTGACGGCTCATTGTAAAAGTGGTATAACTCCATATTTGTTAATTATATATATTTTGTTGCTTAATTGTGTCACCTTTTGTCACATCTTTCATTATAAAAAAGAAAAAAAAACCCAATAATTGCATTAAAATCCCATAAATGATATTACGTATTTTTCTCAGAAAACTAAAACTTCTAAATATTCATTATACAAATGAATTTTCTAAGTTGCTTCAAATTATTTTTAATTTAATTTATAAATTCTTATAACTATGATTTGTATTAAACACAAAATCGATAACACTTAATGAATCTTGACTTTTTTTCCTACACATAAATTTGAAAAAACTCGTTATTTCAAAATCAATTTCCAAGGAGATAAATCACTTTTGCAATCAATGACCCAGTGCTAATTTAATTTAGTCAAACTTGAGGAAATAGTATTGATTTTTAATATAACAATAATTTAATTCTATAAATTTTAAACCTCACGGCGAAAAAAAAAATGAGATTTTTTTTTAAATCATATTAGGTATCTAGGTAGTATAATGCTGATATTCTGCTCGGGAAAGACTAATGAATAAATATTTAAAGGAACTTTCAATATTTTACTTCTTAAAATATAAATTTTGATTATTATTTTTGTTTAAACGTAAATATATAAGGTAAATGCACCAGTGATTGACACTTTTAGAGTAATCTCTGATGTTTTTAATGTTCTAGTCATCAGAAAATATTTTTAGAAATCTTAAGTTAATAGATATGGTATGAAAGACATTCAGAACCACATATATCTTAAAATATATACATTTGATAACAATTATTTTTTTTTTATTTGATACCCACTCAGTGTTCTAGTAATTGACACTGCCAGATTTTCCTTTTATTAGTAACTGGCCCCCCATGTTCCAGTGTTTGACACTGCTAGTTATTCATTTTACCAGTTATTAGCACCCTATGATCCAGTGTTTGACATAAAATATTAAAATTCGTTTATGTAAAATATATGATTTTATTATTTTTCTTATTTATTAATTATTTCAGGATAGAAGTCAGTTACTGGAGGATGCCAATCACTGGAGAACCTACCCTATATCATACATAATTTATCTATATATTAATACGTGAAGCAAAAACTTTGTACCCCTTTTTACGAAAATTGCGCGGACGGAGGATTATGAAATTTCGCACACTTATAGTTTATATAGAGAAGAAGTGCAGAATGCTAAAATTTTTTAAAAATACAACGACAAAGACGAGAAATTGGAACATTTGTGAAACGACAAAGGTGCAATTCAAAGCCTATATTATCGGGTTTTATTTCCAGATTAAAATTAGCATTTTCATTTTTTTATACTGTTGCCAAAATTTTGAAATTTCAATTAATAATAAAAAGTTAATATGTTAATAACAATAATAAAAGTTAATAACAATGAGTTATTTTTTAAATAGCCAGTTTCATCTGAAAGAGTTATCGCAGAATGCTAATATTTTTTAAAAACACACAAGTTTTGCATTATATATATACTAATTAATCAACTCAACTCAACTCAACTCATTCAATTTGTATAGATCAGTTTCTAAAGAAATCAACCTAAAATAAAAAAAAATAACGATTTTTTCTACTGACGATGAAAGTTAATTGCATCGTTTTGCTGATCAGAAACTTAAATACAAAGGAAGCATTAGTCAATGGAACAAGAATGCGCATCAAATTTATGCATCGACATGCAATTGACTGCGAAGTTTTAACTGGGACCGCACGCAGTAAGAGAATTTTGATTCCACGTATAAATTTAACATACTCCGGAACTACTTTACCATTTAACCTTCAAAGAACTCAATTTCCTATAATACCTGCATTTGCGATGACAATAAACAAGTCTCAAGGACAAACATTCGAAAAAATTGGAATTTTATTGAATCGACCAATTTTTACACATGGGCAATTGTATGTCGCAGCAAGTAGAGTTCGATCATTCGACGGTTTGAGATTTTATATTTCCGAATATAATGGTCAAGGACATTTAGCAAACGACGAAAGAGTTTTTACAAAAAACATCGTTTACAGAGAAGTTTTGTAACATTAATTAAATTATCGAAATATGTATGTCAAGTTCAATGGACAGCATTTTTTTTTTAATCGCATGTCTTTTTGTTTCAATAAAAAAAAATTTAAAAAAGGCATTCTTTATTTTAATCATTTTTTGGATTTTTTTAATTTAAATTTCATATAATTTTTTGAAAAAACTAGGTAAATTAACAGTGTAGCCTTGGCAAAATCTGTGATTATAGAAGTATAGTCTTTGACAATAGAACCTTAATAATGTTTAAACTTATAATTTTAATTAATTATGGTCGAATTTCGACCACTGGGCGACCACTAGTATAAATAATTGCACTGATGTGCAAAAATGAAGGACGAAATATATATATATATATAAAAAAAAAAACATAAATGTGGAATTAAACAACGGAATGGTACAGAACACTAATAAGGAAATAGACTAGTGACTGATCCTGTACAGGAACATATTCCGAAGTGTATAAAGCGTACGGGGGGCGGTGTATGCTTAGCAACACAATGAAAGTCACTAGTGATGAAAGGCACTAAAGTATAGTGACTTCAGTGGCGTCCAATTAATGCGACGTCTGATAGGCGAGCATACAGTTTGAGAGACATAATTTAAACCAATGATGACTGGTACTGAAGAGTTGAGAATTCCCTATAGCAATTTCACTATTCTTGAGAGCATTTAAGAAACAGCTACTAGAACATATCTTCGAGTATTCAGAATTAGCCTTGCAAGATCAACAACGATGCAAGGACAGCAACGTATTGTTCTACAAGACAGAAAAAAATTATGACAATCAACTAGAAGTTGAAAAGCATATGCAGTAGAATACTGGACATCTAGTATGATCCTATATCATATACAAGAACATGAGATATTTTCACTAATCGAATCGTGCATATTGATTGTGGTTTAATATAGTAGGCAAATCTATTTTTTACACACACTAAAACACATTTCCACATTTAATGCAAAACGACACAATTACACAGAGTAGAATTACACTCAATAATACAGTATAAACTGATAGTAAAATTTATAGTTGTGACTAACTTCCGATACCAATAATAGATGGCCAGACTAGCCATTTTTTTAGAAAAATGTTCATAGATGAGATTGGTATAATGTATCTAAGAAAACTCCCAATTTTAGGGTTAATATAATTCAAATACGCATATGGCCAGAATACCTCATTTAAAAAAAAAACTTCGTACGAAAAAAGTTATAATATAGCCTGGGTGGCAAATGCTTTCGTCAGAAAATTAGAAAATCGAGATGGTTCCATAAAAAATACTTTTTTATATAAATCATATTATCAAAGACTGGGCATTTTTTTCAAGCATTATTGTCGGAATGTAACTTCATAATACTGCAAACACATTTTTTTTTTTTTTTTTTTTTTTAACTGTACAGAGAGCACATCATAACACATAATGGCTCTAATAACGCTGTCCGTTCACTGTTGAAAAAAAACAAAAAAACTTGTGAGGAGTGACGTTATAAACCGAAATCAATACTTGTGACGCCAGAATGTCTTACATTGGCAAGCGACTTTAAAAACGCTGTCACCACATTTTCAAATGAAGTTCAGTCATTGTGGTCGGTATTGTGAAATGTTTTTTATGCTTTACGTGCGTGTGTTAAAAGATTTTTTGTCCCAAAAACTTGGAATTAGCTACCAAATAAAATTTTTATCAGTTTCATCAAATACTCGTGGTATATTCACTGGGGCCGTGTAGAAACATTTGGCAAGTCCAACAGAAAATATATTTTTTTTCTTCTTCACTGATTTTGTAAATTTATTTTGACATGTTAACAATAAATTTAATTGTGAACCAAACCAACTTGCTTCGATTTATTACAATAATATGGTTAAAGAAACGTCACTGTCACTGGATAGTCCGAGAAAATACAATAATATTTTCGCTATAAACAGCCAATGAACAAGCGATATGCTCCTTCTAGTTATAGTAACAAAATGATATATATATATATATATATAAGATTTTTGTTGGTCTAACAAACATTACTGTTTGCACTAGAAACGGTTCCATATTTGCTATTTGTACTACTCGACAAATCGGCTACCATGCGTTACATCTCCTGAATAGCCTCGTTCTCATCCTGGAAAGTAGCAAATATTTAAAATGCGTTTTTATAATTAAGAAGACATCCAAATCCACTGAAGCTGCTATGTAGAGTTAATAATAACCTCTGTAACATATTTATTATAGTAGATATTTGACATAACTTGTAAGTTTAACTTCAACATAAGAAATGCAGATTTTCTGTTTGTTACAGAAATGTAAGTAAAGAGAAAAGTTAATATATATATATATATTTTTTCCAAAAATGGGCAGTATTTAAACTAAACATCACAAACTTAAATACTTTTCTTCTGAGTCATTTTTTACTCATTATAACGGGTCATTTTTATTTAAACCAATTTCCTATTCTGCTATCATTTTTTGATGAGTTTTAGTTGTTTATTTCCTTTTCTGTCTTTCATATTTGTACCAATTCGTGTTTAATTATTCTTTCTTTCCCTCATATTTAATTTTTATGTAGTGTTAAACGATAAGCAATTTATTTGGACCTTTAAAAAAATTGTCTCGAAGTTAAAAGAAATTACATGATCTAGCTAGATAAAATTATTTTAAGAAAATTAAAAGACGGTCTAAGCAATAAAAATAGGAACCCGTTAACCAACCTATTTATTTTTTATTTTATTTATTTATTTATTTACTTATTTATTTTTTGGTATATCTGGTTTCATTCTTTGTAATTTGTCTAAACTATTCATATGGAATTTATTTTATTTTCTTCTTGTCAAAATCAGTATAATGATCGTTAAACCAATGAAATTCGTAGTAAAAATGATATATTGTGTAATAGTATATTTGTCTCGGCGACATATGTAACCGTAATATAAGGCTTTTTGTTCGAGTAGGAATTTTTGTTTTAAAGGAATGTTCGTGGGCCGGTACCTGCCTGTTTATTTACGAATGAATTACCTCACACAAAACTGTCAATGTTTTCATAAGAATATGTGTATTCTGTTTGTATATATGCATATGCATATTCCTATGGTTGTATAAGGAAGTCATGTGGTGTCCATATCAGATTTTTAAATAAGATGTACGGGGTTATTCTACTTTATTCTGTATTTTACATATAGAAGCAAATTTTATATGAAGCAAATTAATCCAAAGCATACAATAACATAATATCTTTGCCAAGCATTTCGCATTCTTTTACGTTAGATGCTTTGTATAGTTTGTAAGTTATTTTTCCCTTGAACTGATCTGAAAAGTTGCGATTAGAGTGCCATACGATAGTAATACTCCCCCAGCAGACAATATAAGGCTTTTGTCTATAACAACTGAGTCCAAAATGGCAAATCGAAATGATTTTTCACTCATAACAATATATAAATACGGATTTTTCTTAAAATCATTCAGTCTTAGTTCGTTCAGTGAATATTTCAAATCAGAAATTGCATTTGAAACTGAAGACGCCAATAAACAGATAAGTAAAAAAGGTGAAAAATACCAAACTAGGGAGAAAAGTCTGTATAATTGAATACCAGGTATTTTAGCAGGGTTGAATAAGATATTATATAAATGATAAAATAGTCCACCAATCGAAACAGTGAAAGTCGATAATATCATTATACTAAAGCTTTCATTTGTATGTTTTAAAACATCGAGAACTTCATTGAATATTTTAATCAAATATTCAGTTTCAAAAGCCAAACATCTAACCATAATTCTTGTTCTATATATGACTTCTTTCAATATATAACAAATTATACCGAAGTAGAAAACAATGCAAATACCTGTATTTCTCCAAAATAAAAGGAAAATAGTAAGATTAGGCCAGTGAGAATCTAAATATATATATCTTATTGTACCGTGGTCATGTTCTGAAATTGGGTGTTTGTAAAACACATAAAACAGAGGAAGACATCCTGTTATGATTAAGATGTCAGCGATAATGAGAATAAAAAGTAATATAATGTTCAGCTTGTTAGTAATGTTTCCTGGAACCCTCGAACATAAATTTGCTGATTTCAGGAAAATCTTGAATAGTTTTTTTGAACTAGAACAAAAACTGTACCTTTGCAGCAAGCTCAGACAAGCAAAATTAACGAGGACAAAGTAATTTTTCATGTGCATGTCTTCGTCGTGTTCACATTTATGTCGGTTAAACAAACTAAAAAATAAATTGCCTTCAAAGAAAATAGCCAATATTATTGAAATAGTAATCTCAAGATGTCTTTTGAACCTGGATTTATGTTCCTTTGGTAATCCGATACCATGAATCCAGAAATAAAGATTCAGCGTATTAAAACATTTGTGTAATAGTTTTTTCTGATCTTCTTGCTGCTGGTGAAGCATTTCACTTTGCTGTAATTTCTTTTCTATTTTAGAAAATAGCATATTTATGAATGAAAAAAAAATGCCGATACAATATTCAAACGATAGATATGTAAAAATTGGTTTAACTTCTTATTTTTTTCTTTACACACAAAGAAACATTCTAATTATCAGTTGCGATGAATTAACATTCTTCAATGTTCTTCAATTGAAAAACAATTTTTTTAATAATAGGTTAATAATAAGTAATAATAATTTAATTATAGGTAAATTTTTTGAACACTATGATGATTGTGAACGTGCTTCTGCGATTGTTTGTTCCATAATCAAAATTTCAGGTATTTATAACTGGTTAGTCCTGAAATGATTAAAAAAATAAAGTATACTTTTTTTTGTGTACTGCGTTTTTTGCATAAAGTTAAAATAACGTACTTTATTCTCGTAATTCTACTTCATATGACCAAATCTGTTTATGAAATGATCGGTAAAAGAGTGAAAATAAAGACTTTATTTCTCAATGCATTTAGTTCTACAGTATAATACTTTGTTAAATAAATCAATATTTAATTATTTTTCATTGAATAGACTTTTGTTTAAACTATGTGGAAACATAGATTGACTTGAAGAAAGAATAGCAGTCAACAATCATTTTTTACATAAACAATGGAGGATGATTAATGAGTGTAAAATTTATACAACACCGCTAAAAGCAATGAATATAGTAAAAAGGGCCCCGAATCTTTATTTTAACAATAAGACTACCTTTTTATAAAAGAAAATAAGTTTTCTTTCGAAAATCATAAATGTGACAATCTTTTAGTCTTATGACAATGCAAACAAAGTGACATTATAGCGTATGAATAAAAAGTAAAATGAACAAAACTTCTTTTAGCAATATTCCATAGCTGTCAACCATTTGAGAATTATATATTTATGTATATATACATACCTGCCAACATCCTAATTATGAATAGGAAGATTTCTAGTACACGCCTATTTTTCCACACCACTTTATTTTTAGATTAATTATCTCCAAATGTAGTTACGATTAATTAAGTATAAAATTACACTAAAAAAGATAGCTGTGTAAAACAATGGCGGGAACTAAAAGTCAACCGTTTATTAAGAGATGGTTGGCAAGTACAGTCGGTAACAAAAATGACCGAACACTAGCGAAAATTCCTATGTAAAAAAAGTACACTTCATCTGGTTTTGTTAAATAATTCCTTATCGAATCATGTTTTTAGACTGACTAAGAAGAGGATTCGACAAGGATTTATTTAACAAAACCATATGAAGTGCACCTTTTCTACATAGGAATTTTTGCTAGTGTTCGGACACTTTTGTTACCGACTGTATATGTATACAAATTTGAAAATTTTTTACTCATAGAATCTGCTAGAAAAGCATATAAAAACTTCCATAAAAAATATCAGAAACGAAGAATCTGACGGTTTGGCAACTGCGCCATATGCTCAAAGTTAAAGAAAAAAAGGTTTTCAACACGAAAACCCATAAACATTAATTTTGTTTATATGGAGGCGTTTCATAACTCTTGTTTTAAAATTTCAAGCTGCGATAGATAATATCTAAGCAAGAAATTTTTGTCATAAAAAGCATAGTCGCGTCACAGTGCAAGTAATGAACAGCTAGATGGGCTCTTCAACCTTCAACGTGAATGCATTAATGACTGCGTCAAAACTAGCGAATAAACCTCAGTTCGCACTATTATTATTTTGAAAATTTAATAATTAATATTAATTCCCAATAGAAATTAAAAAAAAAAAAAAAAAAAAAGGCTTTAGACTGTTCCAAGTTGTTATACATTTTACCATTTTTAGTATAAATTCTATGAATCAGAACAGTAAAAACTGTTGGCAGTACATAAACATCTTTTGCAACGAAATTAATTGTAAACAAAGTGACCGTTTAAATAATTAACTAGTTTCAATAAATATACAAAATAATAATGGGGCAAACTGAGGTTCATTAGCTAGTTTTGACGCTGTCGCCATTGCATTCATTCCGAAGTTCCATCTAGCGCAGGCCTGTACAACCCAAATAACTTGGTGAGCCACACTGGAAATCTATTTTATTCCACCGGACCCTATATATATGTGTGCATCCTATATATATATTATCACACCTTATATATGTGTGCATGTGTAGATTTTTTTGTGAATTTGTGAATCAGGTGTATATATACAGTTGGCAGCAAAAGTATCCGAGCACTAGCAATAATCGCTGTCTAAAAAAAAGTACACTTAATACTGCTCTGTTGAATAAATCCTTATCCAGTCATGTTCTTAGTCTAAGAACATGATTCGACAAGGATTTAACAAAACAGTTTTAAGTGTACTTTTTTGATATCGTAATTATTGGCTAGTGCTCGGAAATTTTTTTTGCCGACTGCATATTTTATTATTAATAAATATTTTATTATTATTATTATTATTATTATTGGAGGGGGGGAAGTCAGGTGAAGCTTCGGAGCAGAATACATTTATTTAAATTATTTTCATTCTTAAATTAAGAATAGAATCATAAAAAGTAAAGAAAAAAATATGATATATGCATTAATAACTATAATAAAAAGAATGAGTAATGGATCTAATAATATTTCATTACAACAGTGTGATTCTTTAGCTACCATAATCGTTGACAGGTATTTATTTTCACTTCGAAAAGACAGTACGTATTTATTAATTTTTAATTTATTAATCAAATTTGTCAAATTTTAAAAATCGTTAGCTTCCTCGCGGGCCGTGGGTTGGCCACCCCTGACTGGCGGATCACTACGTGGGTTGCGACCATGCTTTGTATGACAAATTTGCTCATTTGAATGTGTTTTATCGCCCCTGAAATGTTTTATCGAGACTGCGGAAGTCCCCTGCATAAGGTTGTTAGCGATTCTATATTGAACAATCTCTAATTTTATATAATATTATTTGTTCAACATGGGTAATACATATATAACGATAGGACAGATATTTACAGCCGTGCATTTTTGGATCAGTCATTGTTTGTAGTATTTTATCCTTTTTAGAGGTTGCTTACAGTAAAGCTTCTTCATATTTATAAGTCAGTCTCAACTGCACTCGATGATCGCCCTCGTTTTAAATACTTCTTCATCCGAATAGAATGCAAATCTGTGCAACTTCTAGCCGTAATAAGTCACCAATTTTAAATGTCTATTAGGCTTTATCGGTTTGTGTAATAATCAAAAATTTATAAAAACAAGATCTCGAAGATGATAAAATACTGTTTTCTTCTTCGGATTGTGATTTTGTAACTCAAAAATAAATTATCATATAGATCGATTTTACACATATGGTTATAAAAAACATTAATTACGTGTCGCGTAGATGTTTTTACGTTATAAATACTTAAATAAAAGATAGATAAGAATTACTCAAGATAAAACTCTAGGTACTACCAACAAATCATGCAAATTGTATCGAATCCAGAATGTAAATAATTAAAAGGAAAAGCGAGGCTTTTATTTTATTTTACAGCCTTGTCAAATAACATTATTAGCAAAATAAGATGTGGCAAATTCTTATCGTAAACATCGTTGTTGAAAACAAGCTAAAAATTACAAACAATATTCTTTCAAAAAAAAAAAAAAAGAAATCAAATGTAAATTTTCATGGTTAATAATTTTTTTTGAAGGTTAAAATCATTTAAAAAAAAATCAGTTACGAAAGTTGCATTCTTATTGTAATTCTAGAAAATCTACTGTCATGTGCACAATCTTTTTTATGAACGAAAAATATTTCATTGAACTATTTTAAATGCAAATTACACAGTTTTATCAAGTCGCTTCAGAAATTGAATAGTTTAGAGTGTATCAAAGGACATGTAGCCAATAGGAAACAGTATGCACTGTAGAGCATAAATAATAGCTTTAATTATTTGCAGGGTCACCAGAAAGAATGCAACGATCTACCTTGACTTAATTAATGAAAATACAAGGTTATTCGCCCTAAGAAATGCTTTATGTATTAAAAACATGCATTAGATTAAAAACAAAATGACTTTATTTTTACTTTTTTTCCCTTTTGTTTTGAAGCAGAGACGTTTAGTAAATTTAAATTTACAGATATTGGACGCAACTCTGCCAGATTCCTGAATCAAGGAACGCCTCAGGATTTCTAAACTTTCGTGAAACTTTGGATGATCCATTCTTTCCAAAAATGACCATAAAGTATACTAGAAGTTGAAATTAGACAATTAAGGAGATCATTCTTAAACAGAGATGAAATCTGGAAAATTTGCCTGATAGCAGTTTTCGTGGATTTTGCTCTCTGAGACAGCACGGAATATTTTTATTCGTACAAACTCTGATTCCAAAGTTCTTTTGAGCCTAGGAAAGTACTACATCCGCAGAAATCTTATTTCGTAACACATTTTCTTTCTTCTTCTTCAGATTTGACAAAATCCACAGGATATTTGCCTGATGCGCAAAAATCAGCCAACAGCACGACAGATTTGGAAATTTGACGATGTTGGTCTATGGAAGATCTTCTAGAAGGAGTTGTTGACCAAATCCGATCGTTGTAGTAATTGTACGATTGTTCCACTGTGAATAGCTTTTAGTTCAGACATGTGACACACTCCTAGTTTGGAGTTTCGAATAGCTTCGGCAATTTATTGTATTTTTCGAACCGTCCTCTGTTGTTTTCATTGTGAGAAGATACGTTTGTTCGCGATTTAAGGATGAAGGTTAAAATCTTCTTATCAATTTATAATTTGTTTCTACTTACAGCTAAAATGTAAAATCATTGTTTATCTCCCTACTTTATTTCATCGAAGTGTGAGCAATTAGGGATAAAATTTTTGTTTCCGGAAGTGTTTACAATCTTTTTTCTGCGTCTTCCCGGTCAGTTTCCTTCCTCTCCAAGCTACTCTAATCTCTTGATTTCTTTGGAAACGAGTGGATGAGGAACTTGAAACAATCAAAGAACCTCACACACCTGCTTTCATTGACGATATATCTTAGGAAATGTGTTCCGTATATTTGTCAATTCATAACAAAATAGAGTTAGAACAAATTTTAATAAGTGAAAATAACTCTGCGAATCGAGTAATAATGAAAAAAGCTAACCTTGAAGTTAATACAGCCACCGTTATGTTATTTCTAGTCAATATTTATTTAGTGTAATATCCCGAGAACTCAAATTTTCTCAGAGTTCTTATCCATGTAAGAATTATTAAATTGGTTAAACGGTTTTATGCTTATTACGGAACAATCTACTTAGCAATGCACTTTTATCCGAATCTTCCGAATTAAGTCTTCGTATTTAGTATAAATATTATCATAATTTACGCTTAAAAATAATTTGGTCACATTTTTAAAATTTCCATGATATCTATATCTCAGTATTTGTTTGATAAAAATTGCTCCAAATGAAATTCTTTAGAGGTATATTACTGTTTTAATTTTATTGCGTATCACCTAATATATAATACAATTCCGCGTTAACATTTTGGCCATAGAAATAACATTACTGTTTTTCCTACAGTAATTAATTTTAGTAGTTAATTTTGAATTGAAATTTTTCACTATAAACTTCATAAAAGTACTAAAATTTATATTATTTTACAAAGTAAATATTTTAAAAGTTAAACATAAAAAAAGAAAAGAAAAAGAAAAGAAAAAGAAAAAGAAAAAAAAAAACTAATTCTTTTTTCTTTCAACTAAGTTTTATTATTAATAATAGTAATAAAAATAATAATAGTAATAATAATAATAGTAATCGTGACTACAATTAGTTAAAATTAATGCAAAATTTTTACTCTGCATTCTATTTTATTATTATCGTGGCTTATTTAATGAAAAATGGATTAGAGAAGATTCTTTTAAATTAAATTACTTGGATTTTATGTAGCGTATAATTTTAATTATGTTAATATTCGAAAATTTAAGCTACATGTATAAAATTAATAATTAAAGCCATAATAGCAGTTTTAAAGGCGTAATAAACTAAATCGGGGATTATAATGTTTACGTAAGTTGATATTTTTTTATTATATGGTTTAATTACTATGTTTATAGTGTTTAAACCATATAATCTTAGCAAATGCATTCCTGTTAATTTTTATTAGAAATTTATTCAAAGGAATGTTTAAAATAGCGGAATATTTTTTAAAATAATTAAACTGAATTTGATTTTGATTTAATAATATATACTATGATCTCATACACTTTAAAAGTTAGTACACAATTGATATACAGGATGGGCGGAAAGTAACCCCCTACTGGAAATGATTTTTTTCTCCTAAACGAATGTTCGTATAAAGGCAATTGTTGGACGCATTTAGTTTATTATGTGGCATGATAATTACAAAAGTTACAATTCAACTTGTGCCCCAGTATTTTCTATACACTGTCTTAAACGAACACGTACGTTTGCTTATGGCCTTCCGCAAGAACTCGTCAGGAACACCACTTATGACCTCACGGATTTTGTTCTCAAGGTCACTAAGAGTCTGAGGTTTGCTGCGGTATACTTCTTCCTTAGCCCACCCCCATTAAAAGTAATCGCGTGGGTTTTGGTGTGGACTACGCGCAGGCCATTCTATGGACCCTTGACGGAACTATCCAGCGTCCAGTGAATCCCTCATCAAGCGACTGCCATTAGACATATGAAAAAGGAAAAAAAAAAATATTGCAAATAAGGCCAAATTACAGTCTACAAAATAATGTAACTTTCATTGCAATCTATACATAACATTAATAGCTATTCCAAACTCAAAATAGGAACTTACTTTCCGCCCACCCTGTACACTCTAAAAGTTAGTTTTATATATACTATAAATTCAAAGTTTAGTTTAAAGATAGAAGAAATATTTTGGTGTAGTATCCACACTACTTTATCTTACCAAACATTTTTATAGATGCATTGTATACTTGCACAGTAGAAATGAAAACTGTATTTGAACGGCCCCACCAGTGGCTGAGGTGTTTTGATCCTTAAGCTGGTAGACGAGAAATTCTGGGTTTAATCCAAGGTCGCGTCTTTGGCTCAACAGTTCGGATTTTTCCGTGGTTTTCTCCAAAAGACACGTGAATGCTGGATGAGACCGATTAGAAAGAACCTTTTCTCACTGAGGGCACTTCTTCCAGGCCTAGATCCTTAGCGCAGACATTTTCTCTTGGTTCCTGCAGCTGCACCTACATCTTTATTTGGACATTTTTTATTTTCTATGAAACAGTTCATGATAGCTGAAAAAGGTTTAACTAACATACAGAGTGATTGTAACTAAAGTTACGATTTCAAAACGCGAGATTTTTAAAACTACTGGTACAAATGACATATTTCACCAAAACAGTCGCGAGGCAATGAAATTTTTTTTTTTTTTTTTTTTTTTTTTTGGTAGACGAAAATTGTTCTAAAATGTCTTTATAGGTGATGGCGCTGTCAGAGTAATGTCAGGAGAAACGCCTAAATGGATTCATTAATCGCAGGGATGCTGTTTGCAATACTATACAATAGCAGGAAACAACAGATTCCAAGGGTTTGCGACAATTTATTTAAGCAAAAACACAGGAATACGTATTTACATCGGAAACAGTCAGAGTGATAAAAGAAAAAAAACGAGCTTCACGAAACGAACACCTTACGGATTAACTGCACATTTTCGAACTACTTTTATTTATTTGCTAAACAAAATTTCATCGCATCACGATTGCTCTGGTAAAATATGAAATCATTTTGAGCAGTAGTTTTAAAATTATAGCGTTTTGGAATCGTAACTTTAATTATAATCCATCTGTACGTTTTTTTTTTAAAAGGGGGTACCGCGCTTCGCTCAAAACACTTTTTTTTTTCATTTTATTTTTTTTTAATGTTGCAAATACATTCACAAAACATAAACTTATTTTAAAATTTATTTCAAATTCTTCAGAGAATTGCCACTCACAATGCAATTTGAAACTGACACAAATAAATTTATGTACCCCTGCTTATTATTTATGAATTATATACTGACAAAACAGTAACTTTTTATAAACAAGGGAGGTTATTATTATTATTATTATTATTTGGTTTATTTTTAACGTGTAGTAACGCTAAAGGGAAATTGCAATTGAAGGCAGAAGTTTGGGTAACACTTAGCGTACCGCTATTAATGCACTGAAGACGGTATGCTCAATGCTACCGTAATAGCTGCATTTCAAAATATATTGGTAAGTGCTATAAAATATATTTAATTAAAATAAAAGAATGTACAATTCTTAGCACATTTATTACGGGAACAGTAGAAAATTATTATTGTAAAATAAAAAGAATAATAAGAATAATGAAAATATCTATAAAAAATCTGTAATTGATAAATAATTTTTAAGATATCTTAAATTTTCAAAGTAATACATATTTTTTCACATTTTTATTTGGAGTTTAAAGTTTCGATAAAAATTTAAATTATTTGAATATTTCATGCAAATAAGTGTTGTTGCATTCAATGTCTTTCTAGGATCAAAGTGTTTCCGATATATGCAAGACAAAGTCATTTGTTAATTTAAAACGACACTTAGTGTATTTGAAATTAAATTTTGTAAATGCGTTTTATTCTGTTTAACGCATTAAAATGAGTGCGTCACTTTGAGTTTAAAGTTGATGTTTATGAAGATTAATTGAAGCAATAAATTTTCCTCAATGTAATCCCCAGTTTGTTACAATATACGTGGTTCCGCGTGTCACAGCGATAAACATTTGTAATAAATGGAAAGATTTCTGTCCCGCAATCGTATTCGATTTATAAAATCTTTAGACACACACAAAAAAAAAAAAAGTTTTTTAAAGCAATTAATGCAAAAGAAAAGAAAAGAAAAGAATAAAAATTAATTAATTAATTAATTATTTAAAAAAAGTAGAAACATTTCGAACAAACTAATCAAAATTAACATTCAAAATTTTTAAATAAATTATATTTAAATTGAGGAAAGCAAACAATATTTATTATACATATATTTGTATTATTTGATGAACGCAATATTATCTCTTTCTCAGTATATATTTATGCTTCATACGACATTAAAAGTTAAAATACAATAATTATAAATAAATAATTAGCTAATTAGCTATTTTCAATAAATTTCTTAAATTCTAATTCATAGTGTGTGATAATAAATATTGTTTTACGGTAATAAAATTTTGTGTTAGTATTTTATACTAGAAAAGAACAGTATTAAAATTGCGTAAATTATAATTATGGATCTTTTGCTGCATTTTATTTTTAGATTTCAGAAAATAATTTTTTTATGTATTAAAATTAGAAAAATATTCAATATATATATATATATATATATATATATATATATATGGAAACCTACTTTTGTTTTTTAAGTAATAGATATAAAATTCTGTACAACATAATATCTAAATTAGTACGGCAGAGTTCTTCTATTTAAAGGCATGAAGTAACTGTGTTGCGTTCCTTACAAATGTTATTATATTCATTTCTCCACCTGACGACCGCTGGCGAAAGTATCAGTTCATAGAGTCGTTCTTTTTTTCCCAATACATTTATAATTCAAAATTGTATAACTAGTGGATCTACAGATCACGAGCCTCAATGTTTCATTTGCATCACTTATTACACACCAGAGCATTTTCTTACTTTATATTATTTAATATACTTTATTAATAATTTATATGTATACATGCATATATATGATTACTCGCTACATAATCAAATAAGATTATGAAGGGGCAGCCGCCCCTCTCAACACCCGCTTGTATTTATCTGTCTATATCTATCTGTATATATGTGTAAATATATTTCCCGAAGTTATTTTCCCAACTATGGCAAAAAAAAAAAAAAAAAAAAAAAAGAAAGAAATATATATTGCTTCCGTTTTTGAATGAACAAATTCGTTCATACATTTTAAGAGAATAAGTTTATAAAAATAAAATACAAACTTGCATTTTTATTATATATGTCTATGATAAATATAACACATAAAATATCCAGTTAAAAATATTAATCATAATTTAACTCAAATAACCTATGTTGCACCATTTGAAATTTTTACTTTCTCTTACCCATAAAGTAGAGAAGGTGTTGTTTTTCTGTCAAATTTTCGATGTTGAAGTTTTGTTATATTTACACGTTTTGATGTTACTTGTATCCAAAAATCATATTTTTTGCGGTTGGTCTGTGTGTGTGTGTCTGTCTGTTATCAGCATATTTCAAAAACATATTATAGAAGAAATTTCAAACTTGGTATTGTAAATGTGTACCATATAGGGATGCTACATTAAACGTTTTGTTGAGATCAAGTAAATGGTTCGTGTTCAGGGACACGCAAGAAAATTCAAATATATTACGTATAAGGGGGAGATTGCAGTTAAGTAGAGTTTAACATCTATAGATTGCACTAAATCAAGCAACACGAATATATATTTTTCATATGCGTAAAAACATGTTTCCTGCAGAATATGGTACAGAAATCATCCACTGTTCGTTTACAGGGCTACACAAAAGAACTAGATTATAATGCGACAATACATGGAAATTAATGAAAGCGTGTTTTAAGTTGTACTGCGTGCTATTAATATGGGATTATGTTTATGTGCCCCATTGAGTCTGTACATAGCCTTCAGAAGGTATACAGACCTGCCAATATTTAAGCCATAACATTCTTTTTTATTGTTAGTGAAAGTGTTTTACAATAACATTTTACCATGTGCAGGAAAACAGCTGGGGAATTGAAATTAATTCCTCATAGCCATATTGTTGAGACACGCTCAGACATCTTGGAATTTCTTTGGAGGAAAATTTAAAGATTTGGAATTTAAGGCATAATAATAACAGCGCGGTTAAACTTAGAGGTGAATAAGGGAACATTGCAAAGGGCATATTTTCCTAAGAAAGGAATGGTCACACACGATTTCCCATGAAAGTTAAAGAAGGATAGCTCGCTTATAGGAATTCTTGGGTGGAAAAAAAAATAAAATTATTATTGTGAGAAAATATCGTGTTAGGTAAGAAACGAAAACAACTTTAAGGCCAGATGTCCGGGATATTTTAAAAATAAAGGCTTGAAAGCAGGGATAATGCTGAAAGGATTGGTTATTCAGGTGTACGATAGTAAAAGTCAAAATCATAACAAAAAAATAAAGGCACTGAGTGTAAATTTATAGCACAAGAAATATTTTCGATTAGAATACGTTCAAAAGAAATGTTAGAAGTCAAATTTTGGAAATGTCTTCTCTATAAGAGGAAAGAAAAATTTATGTTACATACAAGGTACCGCCAAATTCAGAGAGTTTTGAATAGGTCGGGGACCAGAATAATGCAAGGATTGTTGGTAAGCGTTCGAGTCTACAAAAGGGTAGAGATGAATACGGATGAAAAGATGCGGAAAGCGCGCGAAAAACCAGCTGAGAAAATAAAATAAAATAAGGCTAGGAAAATTTTAAAAGGGGAAAGGAAGAGCCAATGACGGAAAATTTTATTCAATTCCTAAAATCCAATAATATTAAGGTTAACGACGAACTAGCCAGAGATTGGAGAGAAAGAGGGGAATATGAGAAGAAAGAGAAAAGGGGCATAAAAATTCGGATTGGGATATAGGGAGAGGACGGAGAGAAAAAAAAAAAGAAGAGATTTTAAATTTGTGAACGTAGAGTCAGATTTGGATTAAGTTCAGTGTCGGGATTTTTGTGATAAGTGTTTGCTCTGGAAGGATGATGATGCTTCAAACTGCGCTGAAGATTTTCGGTAAGCATTTTTATTATTTAGCGATTTCCTGAGTAATTTAGGACTCCATAAAAGAATTATTATATATCGGTAAATTTTAGGTATGCAAATTTTAAACCGGCCATACGGGCCTAATGTACTTAATAATTTATGTATCCTAATTCCCCTTAATAAATAATATTTGGTTTTTAACATGATGAGTAAATTTCTTATTGTGCACTGTTTCATTTTATGCTAGGATGCCTCCCTAAGTGTTAAGTGGGAAATTTAAATAACCTGGGTTAAGTTAATGACAATACTAAACTTTCTTACTTAACTAAATTAAACTAATTATGGGGTTTATTAAGCATGGAGTCATTCAGCAAGTGGTCCGCCGTGACCATTACACTTTTTTAAGTGTAGTCTTTAAGTATAAAATTGTTTTTAACAATAATATTATATAGTGATTTAATTATTAATTTCTCACATATAAGGGGAAATCAATATTTACGTTTTATATATCTACCTATTTTATTAATATGTGTGTTTATTATACATTACATCTTTTATTTCTGCATATATATTTTGATTTTCATTATCTATACAACTATGTGTATCTATATGGAAAATTTTGAATTTTAACATTATTTTATCTGTATTTTAACGTAATACATCCATATATGTACACATACGTTGACAATATTAGGTATCAAAATTTTATATTTTATACCACAAAAATTTTGAAATTTCTTTTCTTTGATACTTATACTCAACTATTAATTTTGAGTTTACTCGTTACTATAGTCTTTTAAATATTTTCCTAATATGGTAATATTTTAAATGATTTGCTATTTCAATTTTTATTTCAAAACAAAAAGTAATTTATATCTATTTGGTATGGATTTCCTAGTATCTTATATCATAGAATTTTGAATATATTGAGTGTTATTAGAATTTTATCTTGATAAATTATTCAGTTTTGTGGATTTTCTATTTAAAATATACATTTTAGCTTAGTACAATCTAAAGGTGTTTTATAGATATAAATACTGAATTTTCATTTTATTATTGTTATTGTTTAGTCAAGTAGTTATTGAAATTTTTTTTTGTATATTTATCCTCCTTTACTCTTTAAAACATGCCGGGAGACGAAACAAACGGATCCGAATCCGATAGTATGATTAGAAAGTTAGCAGGTTTGCAGTCAATAATCCCACAATTTGATAATTTGTCCGCGGTTACCCCTAAATTTTTTATTGAAAACTTTGAAAAAATTGCGGACCTCACAAAATGCACACCAGATGAAAAATTACTTATACTGAAATCACGTATAAGAGGTGACGCACTTTCAAATATAATAAATTCGCCCGATCTTAGCAATGAAAATAATTACGAGGATTTTAAAAGGAAATTCCTTTCCTATTTTGACACTAAATATAGTTTAGGAGCGAGACAACAACAGTTTTCGAATTGTAAAATGCTCCCGAATGAGCAGGTTAAACACTATGCAGCAAAGGTAGCATTAGCTACGCAACATTTTTTTAATAATCCCGATCTTACAAATGCTGCAGTAAAAGCGTTATTTGAACAGAGTAAATTAGCAAAATTCATGGAAGGTCTATTACCGAAATATAAACATTCCCTAATTTTAAAAGACCCTAAAACTTTTGAAGAAGCGGTAGATTTCATCCAAACATTACAAATCAGTGACTCGTCTTTAAACAATCCTGAGTCCACTCAAGAGGTCAACAATATCACAAATAACTCTGACCTTAAAGATATCATACAATCACATGCTATGCATACCCAAGAAATGGTTAGCGCTTTAACTAAAGAAATTGAGGAATTAAAATTAAAAACACAAAATTCATTCTCGAACCAAAATTATAGAAATGATCAAAGGCCGACCCCTAGAAACTTTTCTGGGCGTATCCACAACACTAGAGGTAATAATACTTCACACCAAAGACGTTTTCCACCCTGCAGGTTTTGTCATAAACTCTCACATCATTTCAGTAAGTGTTATTCAAATCCCGCAAATCGTACTCGACCCCAATTCCCCTCGTTTTCTCGTCAACACAATACGAGTAACATAAATAATAGAACTCGAGGTTATTCCTCCCGACCACAGCCACAAGTCTATGAGCACAATAACAGAAAACATTTAAACTAAAATCGGGAACGCACAATGAATTTCGGTCTGCGACGCGTTCCCGGACCCAACAAAAGCCATATAACGGAAGACCGATAACTAATGATGTGGTTAACACACAGATTATCGATTCAAATACCAGACACATATTTTTACCTATAGTAGATGTAAAATTAGCAGGATTTCTCACTCCTAGCCTTTGTGACAGTGGCGCCAGTGTCTGTGTCATACAGGAAAATGTTTTTAAACAATTCAATTCAGATAAAGACATTAAATTCTTGAAAATTGATATAAATCTTAAATCCGTAACAGGTAATGATATGAACATTGTAGGATGTATTTCTCTTCCAGTGACAATCGGACATAAAACATTTAGACATAAGTTTTATATTGTTAGAAATCCATTATCTAAATATTATCATGCCATATTAGGATATGATTTATTAAAATCACAGAAATATAATATAAATTTTGAAACTAATACATTGAATTCACGGAATGTGACCGTGCCGTTGAGAGATGCACTCTCGAATAATATTAGCACAACTCATGTTAACTACGCGAGAATACCTGCGAAATTCACTCTTCAACCACATGAGTCACGGCAAATTAAGCTAAACCTAGATATGGCAATTAAGCACGGAGAAAAGGTAAATTTTGTCCCGTGTTTACAGAATCGAAATATAAAAATTGTCAACACATTTTGCTCGGTGGAGGATAACAAACAGATTTCAGTTAAAATATCTAATCTAAGTGATAACGCAGTCCCTTTAAATAAACATACGCGACTAGGGGCAATTAATACGGTATTTGATACTCGTAATATGGAATATATAAAACAATTACGACGAAAAGAATTAAAACCTACCGATTTTAACTTATCACATTTAAACCCTGAGATAAAAGCGAAATTATTAGAACTACTTATGGAATTTGCGGATATATTTAGTAAACGAATGTTTACCATTGGCCGCACAGATGCAATACATCCAAATTTACAGGTTGATATATCTCAATTACCGTCAATTCGTCCGTATCGTGTTCCACAAGCGCTAGAAGGTGAACTGAAAAAACAGTTATCCGAACTCGAAGAAGCGAATATTATAGAACGCTCGGACTCTCATATTAGTTTTCCACTAATCCTCATTAAAAAAAAGAATCCATCTGGTAATCCGGAGAAACAAAAGTGGAGACATGTCGTAGACTACAGAATTTTAAATAAATATTTAAAATACCCAAGGTACAAATTACCTATAATAAATCATTTGTTAGAAAATTTAAGAGGATCAAAATTATTTACAACTTTAGATCTCTCTTCATCTTTCTATCAAATTCCATTAAAACCGCAAGATAGAGACATGACAACTTTCTCTACGCCTTTTGGCTCTTATCGTTATCTCACAATGCCTCAAGGGATGTCAGCATCCCCAGAACACTTTAGTAAATTGGCAGATATGATTTTAGCGCCTTTGACAGACCTTAAAATATGTAATTACATCGACGACTTTGGCATCGGTGCAAACAACGAGCTACACATGCTTAGTAAATTAAGAAAATTATTTGAACGATTTCGTACGTATGGAATAACATTAAATCCAGAAAAATGTTGTTTTATGTTCCCTGAAATTCAATTCTTAGGACATAAATTAAACGCAGAAGGAATTAAGCCGCTAGATGAAAATATAATTAAAATTCAAAATTTTCCGGTTCCCACTACTGTAAGGCGGATTCGAAGATTCGTAGGTCTTGTTTCATACTATCGAAAATTTATCAAAATTTTTTCCACTCTATCTGCACCGTTAACGAATTTGACTAAGAAAAATCAACGATTCCGATGGTCAACAGAAGCTCAAAGAGCGTTTGATATTCTAAAAGAAAAGTTATCAAAACCCCCTATTTTGATACATCCCGATTATGATAAAGAATTTATTCTCTCTACAGATAGTAGTGAAAATGCATTAGGGGCTATGGTAGGACAAAGGGATGAGTACGGTATAATTCGCCCTATAGCATATTTTTCAAAGAAACTAAATCCCACTCAGTGTAAATATATCATTTTTGAAAAAGAACTTTTGGCTATTGTTCAAGCGGTAAAAAGTTTTAAACACTATCTCTATGGTCGACACTTTATAATAAGGTGTGATAATTCAGCTTTAACAAAATTAGCTTCCCTCGAATCACCCGGTAACAGAGTAACCCGTTGGTTTGCCTTTTTATCAGATTATGACTACACATTCGAATTAATTAAATCATCGCAAAACATTGTCGCAGATACTCTGTCTAGAGATTTCTTTGTAAGCACTAACAATACGAATCACTCACTAAACCCTTTCAGAGAAAAATTACAAAAGAGTTATAACATTCCAACACAGAATACTAAACATAATATTTCCGAAATTAAAAATAAAACAGTAGGAAATTTACTTTCACAACCAAATATTACACACTTTAACAAGCACGATAACGTACACCCAGAATCTAAAGCAATTAATAAAAGGAGAGCTGGATTAGAAAACATGGGCAACACTTGTTATATAAATGTTATCTTACAATGTCTTACATATCTCCCACCTTTAGTGAATTTTCTATTTCATAATTCAAACCATGAGTTCACGTGTGAGCCAAATACATTTTGTATGTTTTGTATGTTAAAACGACACATAGACTCAGTAATGGGAAAAACGGGAAGAGTAGTACAACCCATTGAGTTTTATCAAAATCTCCAAACTATTGACAAAGAATTTAAGTACAATATCCAACAGGATGCACACGAATTTCTGGGTCGAATTATTGATCATTTAGAACAATCAGTTTCATTTCATGAGACTCACGCTTTCAGATATTCATACAATCAATCAACTATATTACAAAATATGTTTCAAGGAATTTTCCGTAGTGAAGTAGAATGTCTAAATTGTAGGCGTAAGAGCATAACGTTTGACCCTTTTAGAGATTTCTCATTAGATATTACACAAGGTACAGACTCCCTAACGAAAGCTTTACATAAATTCACAAAACCAGAGCATTTGCAAGCAGACTATTATTGTTATAATTGCAATTCGATGGTAGACGCACTAAAACAAATTTCAGTTTCCAAATCTCCTACAGTACTTACATTTCATTTGAAAAGATTTACATTTTCTCAAAAAGGAGGTGAAAAGATATCACATCACGTGACTTATAATGATAAAATAAATTTTCAACCTTACATGACATATCGAAAATATAAACCCTTATGGTATTATTTAAATGCCATAATAGTACATTCGGGTAATTACGTGAATGACGGTCATTATTTTTGTTTAACTAAGGATTCGAAAGGGAATTGGTATTTTATGAATGATAATGAAGTATTGCCTGTTGATATAGAAGAAGTATTAAACCAACGAGCTTATATACTAATTTATGTTAAAGGACAAAGTGATGATTTTTCATTAGGAAATGTACCCTCGAGAAATTTTTCTCTCAATAAGGAACGAATTACCAGTATGCCAATCAACAATTTAGATATTTTAACAGTAAATAATGTTCAAATTAATCTCCCAACAATTCAGGACATTAAAACCGCTCAGCGCACGGATTCCAAACTTTCGGAAATAATTAAAACCTTAGAAAATTCACCAACACTACTTTCAAATTTATATCCAAACTACCTTTTGAAAGACGGACTACTTATGCATTCGGCATTTATACCAAGATTTCGAAAATCCACTAACATTTTACGAATCGTTATACCAGACAAATTTAAGCCGCACATACTAGCAGCAAATCATATGGCACATTTTGGAGTATTTAAAACTTACAACAACATTAGAGAGAAATACTTTTGGGAAAATTTATATTCGGACACAACACATTTTATAAAATCATGCGCACATTGCATAAGTTTCAAGAGTCCAAATGTGTTACCTCCTGTCCCACTTCAGAGGAATTTCAAACCCACTAGACCAATGCAAATGGTATCATGCGATCACATTGGCCCATTACCTAGAACACATAAGGGTAACAGATACATCCTTAGTTTTATAGATAATTATACGAAATTTATCAGATTATACGCCGTCCCCGACGCTACTGCAATTACGAGTGTTGACAGATTTATAGATTACATTAGTCTATTTGGCATTCCAGAAAAATTGTTAAGTGACAGAGGACCTTCATTTATCAGCGATCTGTTCAAAATACTATGTACACGACTAGGAGTCCTCAAACTACTCACAACACCTATGAGACCTCAAACAAATGGGGTTTGTGAAGCTGCCAACAAGAATATTAAAAAGTCACTTGCTATTTTTGCTGACAATACGTTACAATGGGACGATTTCGTGCAATATTACGCCTTAATCTATAACTCTACAATTCATTCTGCTACTAACGAAAAACCTGCATATATCCACTTAGGATATGACCCTTTATTACCAACCGACATTATAAATAATAACTCAACACCACAGGAAATGGCATATCCAGATTATATCCTGAAACGAACAACAGATTTAAAATACGCACACGAAAAGGTGATACAAAATTTAGAGAATGCCGCTATCGCGATGGAAAATTACCAACATAAAAAGGCCAGATATCGTGATTTCTATCCCGGTCAATTAGTTTACTTATATGACCCAGCACGGGACCGTAATTTAAATATCACGAAACGTCGCAAATTCTTTGGCCCTTATCGTATCTTAAAGAAGCATAATAAAGTAAATTATACTATAGTTGACGCTATAAACCCTCACAAAAATAAAGACATGAAGATTCACGCTGAAAGACTTATTCCATATACTGCCCGAAAACCAGAATTAGATTTGTTACATACAACAATTACAGATAATACACAATCCTTCCCTTCCCCTAATATAGAAGCGTCCCCAGAAACACGACCACACGCAATTTTCGAAGAACTAGACAACAATTCTTACCTTCTAGACAGCGGTGGCAAGAATCTTCCCAAAGCAGTAAATCTGGGGTCAACAAACTCTAGTATCGAAAATATCCCTTCCTCCCATACATCATCTCAAGACACTATTAGTTATACACTCTCCCCACCGGTCAATACCGAACCAACACCACCACCCCGCTATTTTCTACGCAGTACAGTTCAACCCTTCGCGGACAAAATTTTTGACTTAGCATTAAAATACACAGAATGATATTGCTTTTGTGTCATATTAGTTTATTGACTAGGATTTGAAAAGAAAAAAAAAAAAAATTAAATAAATAAATAAATGAATAAATGAATAATAATAATGTATACATATGTATATATACACATCTTTATTTATCGATATATATATATTCGTGATTTGATATTCTATTATCACATATCCTTTCAGTTGTATTTTGTTTTGTCGATGTATGACGATAATTATAACTATTATACTCGTTATTAAGATTTAAGTACGTAATTTTATATCTATATCAGTTTTATTTTAATTTTATTTTATATTAGGCAATATTTATTTATATGTCTTATTATTATTATTGTTATGATTAGAGGATAAAATTTTATACTTATCTCCTTGATCTTCCATTTTATTAAATAAATATTTATTCATATCTATATATACATACGTACCGAGGTAATTAGAAAATATTTTATAAATATTATAATCAACTAGACTTTGCCTTGTCGATAGTACGGTTTAGACAAATATTACTCGTATGTATTCAGTTATTTTATACTTATATTTGTCTTTAACTTTGTAAATAATACAGTTTCACTTTGTTTATGGTATGATTATATGAAATATAGCATTAGTGTCAAATACAGTAATATTATGGACTTAACATAATATTAAAGATGAGGAAGTATTAAATTCCTTTAACATTTATTTATAATTTTCATTTTCATTATTATTTAATTCTTATTAAGTACACATACATACGAAGCATTCCTTCCTGAGAAATTCGTCCTTTATGTATAGAATAGTGTTAATTCTACATAACTTTGTTTTATTCCATTACCTTATATATGTAATATTTTCACAATCTCAAATTCAATTCTCTTGTTAATCTTATAATTAGGCGCACATTTCGCGTTCCCTTATATTAATCTTATGAACAGACGTTGTTCATTCTCACAAATTGGCCAATTGTGAGAAACTTGTTAACTGTTATATGAGATTAATAATATTAATAAGAATAATAAGAATAATATATAAAAAAAAAAAAAAAAAAAAAAAAAAAAAAGGATATATTAATAATATTTAATCATAATAATTTATCCTTTAAATGTATTGTTATTTTCTAATGGAGAAAAAAAAAAAAAATATATATATATATGTATATATATATATATATATACATAAATAAATAACGTAAGGTGAAATAAAGTAAAATTAAATTATCTTTCTATTTCATTTAATTTCCTTGCGTTATATTTAACAAATTCATGTTTAACTTCACTTTTCTTCCAATTTGTATATTTCAGGGGTACATTTATCTATTGATATTATAAATTTCAAATTTCATTTAATAAGGGAATTGAATTTATATATATATAAAGAAAAATAATAATAATAATAATAATAATAATAATGGAAATCATATAATATATGCAGTTTTCTCGCACACCAGTTAAAACAGTCACTTACATATTCGAAAAAAAAAAAAAAAAAAAAAAAAGAAAAAAAAAGAAAAATAAATAAATTATAATAATAATAATTAAATTATATTTACTCAGGAGGGGCTATTAATGAAAATGCTTTTTCTTATATTTCAGTGCTATTCATACTGGCATCTGCCGTTAAAAGCAAACATTTCAGGCCACAATTGTGTTCATTTTACAATGAACTTAAGTGCCACCACCTCACGAGACATGTCATCACAAAAATTAGTTTTCCAGCCAATGCCTGTCTTTACCATCACTGCCACAACTGTGTAAAAGCGAATAGAACATTTATCCTAGCAAAAGACTACTCTCTGATCATGCCCTCTTCATTCATCTTACGACACTCAGAGGAACCAGATAATAAAAGCACTTCGTATGAATGTTTCAACAAGCGAAAGATTCTATGTGAATGCGGTGAAAATCGCTGTACAGGCACGCCCGAGTTTTGTGAGACCCATAACTGCTCCCCTAAAAGTGACTGCTTTTGTGCTTATACACAAAAGAAACAGATAATGATTGCTGTCACAGAGGATGCCACCATTTATGACCCAGAATTACTTACTTTTGACATTTGTCTATTTGAAAATAAAGCAATAACACCGCATCGTCGTAAACTCCTAGAAGGGGAATCCGCTTTCTTTCAAAACCACAATTTAACCATAAACTTTACGGATCCAATATTGACCTTGCCTGACACAGGCAGAGTCATACTTAGAAATGATGAATATGAGCATGTGCTTACTGTGCCAAATGACTTAATGATACGAATCCCCTTCGAACTATTGGCCTATAGGTCAGACATTACAGTAATTTATTTACACCCGAGCGGTATTTCCGTAACGGGCTTATTCCACGTGTCAGGGAAAACTATCTGCCAAATCAAACAATGTTTTTTTTGTTGGGAAGTGATAAAACATCTAAAATGTTTACCTCCAATTTTTCAATACATCATGTATATACTATTAACTACAGTTATCCTGTTTATGCTGCTATTTCTTAAAACAGCGATTAAGAATATCATATATGTTTTTAAATCAGTAATTTTTCTTTTTTATATCATTATTAAATGCCTTAAATTACTCGCCAGAGTTTCATTACTTACTGGTGCTTTTATCGGCAGCATTATGCGAAATTTGATGTTAAACTTTTATCAACATTTGGAGAATCATGCTGTACAAAATCCACGAATTTCGTCTCTCCCTTTAGTACTTTTAACCATGGCATTACTTTGCACTGAAATTAGTAGTGAGTGTAACTCACATTCGATCATCACTTCCGACTTAAAGACCTGTGAAGTATTACAGGATGGAACAAAGGCATGCCAGTTGTACACAACTGCAGAAATATCATTACCCACAATTCAAGCGGAAACGTGTTTATGGTTCACGGACAGTCACGAAAATCATTTGTTCTCACTAAAAATTAAATTAGAAGAAGTGACATGCAGTTTTCACACAGAAAGACAATATTTCACATTCCCAGTTACTGCCAAATACATATCGCAGATTTCTTGTATCTTTAATCAATTCTGCGGACGAGGTGTGCACTGCATAAAACAATACATTGGCAAGAATGGTAACCATTTTGAAGCCGAAACGGCTGAGAGCCGTCAATTTCCTGGCATTACAGCCTGCGTCCCAGGGGGACTAGGTGTGGGCTGTACGGTGTTAACTCGAGCGGCTTGCAATTTTTTTCGCGTCTGGTTTGAACCAGACTTGTTAAAAACCTATGAAGTATCCAAAATCTCTGGACATACATGTCAATATCATGTATCGTTAACGCACTCTGAAAACAACACAGTTTCACGGCTATCTTTAACAGATTCCGCGTACACAAAGTCGGGAATCAAAGTTTCAATTCTGGGCGCCTATGACCAACCACAACTAAACCTCCAAGACTATTTTATACAACGAGTTGGTCGACCTTCAGAAGCATATCTAGCGCCAGCCAGTCCCAGAAATAACCCCAACGCAGGTCAAATAGGAGCTATACAAGCAAATACTTCTTTTACGAAAGATTTTATCTTCGACCCCAATATATCAAATTGTGATTTTTTCGAGGATGTCCTGCGTTGCACAATGGTTTCGGATGCATTAACTCATCTCGTTTCTTCCCAGGAGCATGCATTGCCATTGCAAAAAGACATTCATCTATTTCAAGTACAAGAGGATGTGTTAAAATCATCGCTATTAATGTCTGCGGCTGTTCGTATACAGTTGCACTTCACTAATTTTAAAATGGTAATAAAATCAAATACAATATGTCCGAAATTTGAAGATATTGATCTCACAGCCTCGGGATGCTATAACTGCCCTGTGTTGGCACGCATCACTTTCCAGGCAACAAGCACTTGTGATCCAGGTGTAGTTACTGTACATTTTCAAGAGATAGCTGTGCACACTAAAGCAGTACAACTTACAACGACCCCGTCGATACTAACTGTGAAATTTTTTGCAGAAACACGGTGTTATAACGAAAAGTTGTGCTTAAAAGCACCAACTCTCGTTCAGTGTAAGAAAATAAAGTTCTGTTTGGATGAGCCAAGTGTGGAACTGCTACAACTGAATACTAATTATACAAGAACACTAAATGTTGAAGGTTCAAACACTTGGTTTGATTGGTTTAAATTTCCAAACATTACTAACCATCTTTTCTTACTAAAATTCATAGGATCATCTTTATTCATCATATGTATTTTAATTACAATATTTTCTACAATAATTACTTGTTGCTGTCGTTCACGTTAACAAAAATATAAACATAATGACAATATTTCAAAAAAAAAAAAAAAAAAAATTATATCCATTAATCAGGAAAAAGAAAAGATAATAATCATACACTATATATGTATTTATATAGCTGTCGGTGTCTGTATGTACACTTGTGAGCCCATAAATCGTAAAGAATTTCTTTTCCTCACCTCTATACAATTAAAAGGTATAGAGAATAGTGTACCAATTGTGCTATTCTACTAGAAGAAAAAAAAAAAAATTTAATTATATATATATGTATTTTATCGTATGTTTCATTCTTTTCACTTCTTGTATGAATTAATATATATATGTATTTCTATATGATGCATTCTTTTCACTTATTGTCTGAATTAATATATACCTATTTCTATATGATGCATTCTTTTCACTTATTCTATGAAATATCATATGTATGTATTTCTATCGTATGGTTCATTCTTTTCACTTATTGTATGGTTTCATATTATGCATATAGTAGCATATACTCTGTTTATTACACTTATGATTATATGTCATTATATCTATTTATTCTGTTTATTATAATACTGTTTTATATTTATTGCAATGTATATGGAGTCCTAATCACAGCGTGAGTTAAAGCACTTTTCTTTTTTTTTCTCATTTTTTTTTCTTTTTGGGGAATTCGATATATTGTTGAGACACGCTCAGACATCTTGGAATTTCTTTGGAGGAAAATTTAAAGATTTGGAATTTAAGGCATAATAATAACAGCGCGGTTAAACTTAGAGGTGAATAAGGGAACATTGCAAAGGGCATATTTTCCTAAGAAAGGAATGGTCACACACGATTTCCCATGAAAGTTAAAGAAGGATAGCTCGCTTATAGGAATTCTTGGGTGGAAAAAAAAATAAAATTATTATTGTGAGAAAATATCGTGTTAGGTAAGAAACGAAAACAACTTTAAGGCCAGATGTCCGGGATATTTTAAAAATAAAGGCTTGAAAGCAGGGATAATGCTGAAAGGATTGGTTATTCAGGTGTACGATAGTAAAAGTCAAAATCATAACAAAAAAATAAAGGCACTGAGTGTAAATTTATAGCACAAGAAATATTTTCGATTAGAATACGTTCAAAAGAAATGTTAGAAGTCAAATTTTGGAAATGTCTTCTCTATAAGAGGAAAGAAAAATTTATGTTACATACAAGGTACCGCCAAATTCAGAGAGTTTTGAATAGGTCGGGGACCAGAATAATGCAAGGATTGTTGGTAAGCGTTCGAGTCTACAAAAGGGTAGAGATGAATACGGATGAAAAGATGCGGAAAGCGCGCGAAAAACCAGCTGAGAAAATAAAATAAAATAAGGCTAGGAAAATTTTAAAAGGGGAAAGGAAGAGCCAATGACGGAAAATTTTATTCAATTCCTAAAATCCAATAATATTAAGGTTAACGACGAACTAGCCAGAGATTGGAGAGAAAGAGGGGAATATGAGAAGAAAGAGAAAAGGGGCATAAAAATTCGGATTGGGATATAGGGAGAGGACGGAGAGAAAAAAAAAAAGAAGAGATTTTAAATTTGTGAACGTAGAGTCAGATTTGGATTAAGTTCAGTGTCGGGATTTTTGTGATAAGTGTTTGCTCTGGAAGGATGATGATGCTTCAAACTGCGCTGAAGATTTTCGGTAAGCATTTTTATTATTTAGCGATTTCCTGAGTAATTTAGGACTCCATAAAAGAATTATTATATATCGGTAAATTTTAGGTATGCAAATTTTAAACCGGCCATACGGGCCTAATGTACTTAATAATTTATGTATCCTAATTCCCCTTAATAAATAATATTTGGTTTTTAACATGATGAGTAAATTTCTTATTGTGCACTGTTTCATTTTATGCTAGGATGCCTCCCTAAGTGTTAAGTGGGAAATTTAAATAACCTGGGTTAAGTTAATGACAATACTAAACTTTCTTACTTAACTAAATTAAACTAATTATGGGGTTTATTAAGCATGGAGTCATTCAGCAATATGGCAAATAATGTATTCTATAAGCTAAATACTTAGAGATTGGTGTTTCGTATACTTAAACGTTTTGGGGCTTCCTGAATATACAAGTGAAATTTTATACTTTGATCTTTCTCTACGTCTATTAGAGTAAATTAAAAACAAATAATTTCCGGCCCTCCAAATGATGTATTTTGAAATTAATACCTTTGTTATTAGGAAAGATTGTTCAAGATTCATAAGTTTCAAAGAATTATTAGGAAAGTTTGTTCAATATTGATAAGTTTCAAAGAGTGATGCGTGTGAAAGATGTCTGAATAATTTTAAATGAAATTTTTAACTTAATAACATATTTGAATTATCTATAAATGTAGGTACAATAATGAAACGGGGGTTCAGTTGACGGTAGCCCCCTCACATAGAATTATTTGTTAAATGAAGCTATTCCGAAGCCTAATATGAATAGTTTTAACGTAGGTTTACATAACAGTACTCGTTATCTTAACCTTAATCTCCAGTCTGTATTTATAGTATTAAATTTCAGGGTAAGAGAAAATCGTGTGAGTGACAAACCAGATTATTTTCGTCCTATAATGCAAATGATATTAAAATATATGTTAGTTAACTAACTACAACTTTAAGAAAAATATATAGAATCAGGTAGTAAATGTAAGTATCCACGGAAATGAAGTGCATGTATCAGCAGACAATATCTTATGTCTCAATTAACTCATTCCTTACTTTCTTCATTTCTTCTTTCATTCTCTTTAAACCTTAATTTACTGCAATACGATACAGACAAGAAATGTTTGTATCATGTATTTTCCTTCCTAAATCAACTTACGTGCGTAAGTAAAAAAAGTTGTACTTTGAAAGTGAGAATACTGAATTAATAATAAAATGAAAATTTTATTTCTCAATGATCATTAATTCTTACATTGACTGCTTCGAAGTTTGTGGCGCCACAATCAGGCGCAAGATTTTAGTATTGAGTGTCTACGCTCAAAATGCATTCAGCTTAACATCGCCATTACTGATTTGAATGTAATGCTTTGAACTATGCAAATCCGGCTGAACAGCGAATTTGCATTTCTTAAAACGCATAAAATCAGTACTAGAAATGTCAGTACTATGATCTTGAGGTAAATTATATTATAAATATTTCATTAGTATTTACTGGTGTAGATATATTAAAATATTTCAGAAATATGAAATTATTTGCTAATTAAATGAACCCTTTGAATTCCTTATTATCATCAATCAGCTTATGTCAAAGAACTTTTTTTTCAATATTTTAGATATGTAGATTCCCTTAAGGGCTCTCTTCACTCACCGCCGCCGGAAGCCGAAGCTAATGTTACTCTATTGGAAATTTTTCTGTACAAATAACTTATACATATTTTTAAATTCTGTTATCACATTCTGAAAATTCCCACCTGTTAAATTGACGGACCTTTTTTAGAAAATTATTTTTTTAAATTTTTTATATTTTATTTTGAAGCTGCAAAATACGAATTTTCAATATGTGAATGTTTTCTCATTTTGCAATTTCAAAATAAAATATTAAAAATTAAAAAAATATATTTTTTAAAAAGGTCCGTCAATTTAACAGTTGGGAATTTTCTGAATGTGAAAAAAAAATTTAAAATTATATTTTAGTTAATAAGTTATTTGTAAAGAAAATTTCCCCATAGAATAACATTGGCTCGGGCTTCCAGCGACGGTAAGTGAAGAGGGCCGTTAAGCGATTCATTATTCGATAATAATAACAACAACAACAAAAAAAAATAATAATAATTTAAAATTAGACTATTTCTTTGGATTTCTTTGTCTGAAGTGTCGAGTTTACACAATATAATTTATTTTTTTTTAGGTTTTTAATATGTATTTACTACTATAATTACAGTATACTCTCTCTCTTTTTTTTTTTTTTTTCGTTTCTCCTCTCTTCTTTTCTTTCTTTTTTTAGAATGAAATATAAAAACAGACATTTAATCTGTATACCTGTAAAATTAACATTGTTTTTTAGGCAACGAACTTTAAATTATACATATTAAAAATAAAAATAAAAATTATTTAATTATTTTTTTAAACCTATTCCAAGCGTCAAATATTATCTCAGCAAATTTATGAAGAAAACAACAGCGTTATAATCTCTCTAAGTCGCATAAAATTCCAAGAATTGCTTTTTCAATTTTATTTTTAAAAAATTTGAAAATGGAATATTATCAAGCGTCAGAGAAGTATAATCTGTTTAACATTGTCCATTAAAAATAAAGTTTTTAGAGCTATTTCAGTTGCTAGTTAAAACTCATCATGATATCTACTAAAATAAAATTTACAGTTTTATAGTCTTGATTACATAAATGATAAAATATTTTAGTTTCAAGTGGTTACCGAAAATTCACGTTTCATTAATTTAACTTCTTCAACTTTTTCGATATTGTCCGTTTCGATACTAATTATTATTAATTTTCTTTTCTTTTTCCAAAAAAAAAAAAAAAAAAAAAAAAAAAAAGATTTTGATCGAATTCTTTCAAAAATAGAATTTAGTTTAGTACGGAGAACTATTAGTTTTTTTTATTTTTATTTTTTAAATTATACATCGTTTTCAAATTACTCAATTATATTTTCGATAAATGTCCAACCATTGTAAAACTGACGACAACGCTTTATCCGCAGATTGAGACTTATAGTCCTCCGTCCTTAAAAAAGAAAAAAAAAGCTTAATTGATGAGTAATTTACAAAGCAAATATCCCCATAGATTAATGTCATGTAATCAGATTAAAGTGAGGTATATATAATCTAAATTCTTATTAATTTGACATTTTTTCAGTAGATTTTATTTTATACGATTTTAATTTAATATTATTTTAAAATACCATCAGTAGAAAATGAGTTAAAATATTTCATATCACCAAGCTTCTTCCTTCGTCCTAATCCAAAAATTTTTAATATACACACACACACACACACACACACATATATATATATATATATATACTAGCAGGCTTTGCCCGCTTCGCTGAGCACTATACTTAAATGAGTTGTCAAAATTCCATATCATTATTAATAACCTAAGTTAAAGTTTACTTTGTATCCCCTAGAGGTTTTTCCCGCTCGCAAAGTGAGGGATTCCGGGTCCACACTGTCTTCGGCATCAACTTCCCCGCTTCTTACTTCCCCTTCCCCAGGGGCTAAGTTAGAAGTTTTGCGAAATCTCACCAAAGTACATAACGCGTACACCTAATCAACATCCACACACCAAAACTCATCATTCTAAGATAATGTAAAGCAAATTCAAACAGAATAACATGTTTATTGCCCCCCCCCTTCCACGCCCCCAAGGGGTTAAGTGGGCGAATTTCGTAAAATCTCGTTGCAATAAGTGTCGGATACGTATGAACAATTTGCGCACCAAATTTCGTGACCGCAGATCCCATAGATTACCCAAAACAAATTTAGCGCTAAAAAAAGGGGGGGGGAGGTCTTGAATTTGCCACTCCCCTTCCCATTCAAAAACAAAAAAGGCGAAAATCACAAAAAAAAAAAAAAAAAAAAAAAAAAGAAAATGTGTTTTTGAAAATATTCTAAAGAAGACACATGGCTATTTTCAATACCTTTGTAGCATCTTTAGTAGAGTTCTACTAAAAAATCCGGAATTTCTAAAATTTCCCCATCGAAAAACGATTTTTCCCCTCTCTCCTTTAAGAATCATGAATTCTAAAATCGTACATAATGTTTTATTTATACTCAAGTCTAGTCTCATCGTGTGCAATTTCTTCACCGTGAAGAAATTTGGGGCCGAGTTATGCTTAAAAACGTTTTTTTTTTTTTTTGCTTCCTGTCCCCCTGGGGGGAAGGGTGTATTTCGATAAATCCCGTTTGTATAGATGCTCGATGCATATAAACAATCCAAGCACCAAATTTCGTGACCGCAGTTCTCATAAATTTCCCAGGACAAATTTAGCGCTAAAAAGGGTGTCTCGAATTTGCCCTTTGTAACACATACCCCCCTCCCCCAAAGAAAAAAAAAGGGCAGATCACAAAATCAAAAATGTGTTAATATCCTAAGAAAGTCGCATAGCCTGTTTTCAACATCTTTATTCCATTTTTTTAGTGGTCGAAGCAAATCAGGAATTTTCAAGATTTCCCGCCAAACATCGATTTTCTCCCTTCCTTCCTTTAAAAATCGAAAATTCCTAAATCGCAGATAATGTTTTATTTGTACCCATGTCTAGTCTCCCCATGTGGACTTTCTTTATTGTGAAGTAATTAGGAGCCGAGTTATGCTTACAAACGTGTTCGTGTCTTTTGCCCCCCAGGGGAGAACGGAGGTGAATTTCTGAAAAGTTGATAGATATAATTTTAAGTTGGATAAAGATCTAAGTTTTAGCCAAGCGCTGTTGAATTCTGTCCATCCGTTGTCAAGTGATGCCCGGACAAATGTGTTTTTGTCTTTTGCCCCACCCCCCCCAGGGGTGAACGGGGGGAATTTAGGAAAAGTTGATAGATATAATTTTAAGTTGAGTAAAGACCTAAATTCCTTTCAAGCGCCGTTGAATTCCGTCCAGCCGTTCTCAAGTGATACCCGGACAAACGCGTGTTTTTCTTTTGCCCCCCAAGGGGGGGAACGGGGGTGAATTTCTGAAAAGTTCATAGATATAATTTTAAGTTAGGTAAAGATCAAAGTTTCTACCAAGCGTCGTTGAATTCCGTCCAGCCGTTTTCAAGTGATGCCCGGACAAACGTGTTTTTGTCTTTTGCCCCCCCAGGGGGGAACGAGGGGGAATTTCTGAAAAGTTAATAGATATAATTTTAAGTTGGGTGAAGACCTAAGTTTCTGCCAAGCGCCGTTGAATTCCATCCACCCGTTCTCTAGTGATGCCCAGACAAAAAAAGCGACATACAGACACGATGACACACACACACACGCACACACACACACACAGGCAAAATTTTCTGAAGTCATTTTGGGCTCTCATGGGGTGTGAAACGTGAAGATATCGCAAAATTTTTTGATTCCGACAAATTTACAGACAAAACTCTGATTTTATTAATATATATATATATATATTATATTGAAGCTTTTTACATTTTCGTCATTTATTTGACGTATGATTGCGATTAAGAATTTTTTCTTTCTATTACCCTTAAAAATGAGAGAGAAAGTACTGTTTCCAAAATCGAGTTTTTGTTATATTTACACGTTTTGAGGTCCCCTGAATTCAAAAATCATTTTTTTAGTGGTTGGTCTGTTTGTCTGTGTGTGTGTGTGTGTGTGTGTGTCTGTCTGACTATTATCAGCATATCTCAAGAGCAAATAATAGCACAAAGTCCAAACTCGGTATTCTAAATATGTATTGTATAGAGATGTTACACTAAACTTCACGTTGAGATCTAGAAAATTGTTCGCGTACAGGGACACACAAGATAATTCAAATACATTACGTCTATGGGGGGAAATTTTAGGTAAGTAGAGTAACATCTATAGATTGCACTAAACCAAATGAAACGAATATAAAATTTTTATATACAGAAAAACATCTTTCATATAGAATATGGTACAGAAATCGTTTACTATTCGTTTACAGGGCTACACAAAAGAACTAGATTATAATGTGACAATACATGAACACTGGTGGAAGTGTATTTCAGGTTGTCCCGTGTGTTATTAATATAGGATTATATTTATGTGCACCATGTGGTGTGTATACAAACTTCAGAAGTTACAAAAGGCTGCCAATTTTTAAGCCATAACATTGTTTATTATTGTTAGTGGAAGAGCTTTATTATAATATTTTACCATGTCCATGAAAGCTGCTCAGAAACTGAAATTAATTCCTCATAGCCACATGGTAAATAATATAACTTTTTAAGCTAAATATTAAACGCTTTTTTTTTTTTTCTTTTTTAGTTCCCTATCATACTACAGAAATGGGGAACTTAGGTAGTCGTGAAAAATTTTGACCTCGGTTTTTTGACTTTTTTATACGTTTTCAGGTGTGAGGAATTCGAAAATAACAAAATTTGTATGGTGTCTGTCTGTAGGGTGTCTGTTAGTGTGTTAGTCCGTTAGAGGGTTAGTCCGTTAGTGTGTCAGTCCGTTATTGAGTTAGTGTGTTAGTCCGTTAGTTTGTTAGTCTGTTAACATGGTATCTCACGAACAAATGAGCGCAGAGAGGTCAGACCAGTTGTAAAATATTACTTTCGATACTGGCAAGAACCTTATTCATTTGCAACATTCGAATTTAAAAACTTCGTAAGTTATGAGAAGTTTACGATATTCGTAACATGGGAGAATAGGATAAAAATTCACTTAAACGTGCATTAAATAGAAACGTTTTACTGTAAAAATGTCAGACCAGTTTTAAAATATCGGTTTTGATGTCGGAATGAACATCAGTAACTATAAATATGCTACTTTGAAAATTTCGCATGTTACTGGAAATTTACAAATTTCTTAATATGGCAGTATAGGGCAAAATTTCACATAAACGTCAATTTTGAGAGATATTTTCATCGTAAAGATGTCAGACTACTTTTGAAATATTATTTAGGACACTGGAATGAATATTAATGACTATGAATTTTCGAATATAAAAATTTGTAAGTTATTGGAAATTTACGAATTTCTTAACATGGCAGAATAGAGTAAATTTCACATAAACGTCAATCTTGAGGGATATTTTCATCGTAAAGATGTCAAACCACTTTCGAAATATTATTTAGGATACTGGCATGAATATCATAGACTACGATTTTTCCAATTTAAAAAATTGGTAAGTTATTTGGAATTTACACTTTACATAACATGTCAGAATCTGGCAAAACTGAGCATTTTGAGGATCACAAATGCATTAGACAACTTCAAAATTACATTTATGATATTTGTTTGAACATGATTGAACAGAAATATTCTAATAGGAAATTTTCGTAAATTATTCGTAATTTACGATTTTATCAACATAGCGAAATTGTAAATTTTTCATATAAATATTAATTTTGAGGATTATTGCATTGGAAATAGTAGCATGAAAACTAAACGACGGAATTGACCCTGATAAAATAAATTAATAGATAAGAATAAGATAAATATATCGAAGTGAACGGTGGATAGCCTATTAGGCTGGGATTTTATTCTGCCACTGTATCAAGCTTTGGTCAAATACCTTTCTTTTAACATGATTATAATATGTCTCGCACTAGAAATTTATGAGAACATAAATATGATGGGGAACTGAGCAGAGTCCACCTATGCCAACTAGTTTGTATATTTACACGTTTTGAGGTTTCTTGAATACAAATGTCAACTTTTAATGTTTGATCTTTTTCTGTGTCTCTTAGAATGAACTAAAAACAAATAATTTAGACAATTCCGATGTTGTATATTGACGTTAGCATGTTTATTACTGGAAAAGTTTGATCAAGATTGATAAGTTTCCAGGTATATACGTGTGAAAGTTGTCTGAATAATTTTTAAATGAGCGTTTGAATTTAATAACTGATTTGAATTCTGTATAATTGTAGGTGCAATAATGAAATGGAGGGCTGAGGGATGCGGTATCTCCCCCTCACTCACACAAAGACATAATGTTGCTCCGAAGCCTAATTTAAATTGTTGTAACATAGGTTTATCTAACAGTACATCTTACCTCTTAATCTCCAGTCTGTATTTATAGTATTAAATTTTAGGGTAAGAGAAAGTCGCGTGAGTGACACACCAGATTACTTTATTGCCTTGCAGTAGGAAAACTTTTATTTTTACAAGGAAAAGTTTCATTAACCGTCTCATCAGCGTGGATTATAATGTTCATGTTTATAAAAATAAAGACATGAACTTTTTAAATGTATATTTATGTTAAACTTAAGATATAAAGTATCCCGTAAAAACATTATTTATAATGTAACATAAAAAGAAATGTTTTTTTTTCTTTACCCTCTATAGAGGAAACGATATTAAAATTTATGCTAACTAAACTAGATACAACTTGAAGAATGGAACTTTCAAATGTGTAAAAGTAGGTAATAACTGTAAGTATCAGAGAAAATGAGGTACAAGTATCAGCAGACAATATCTTATACCTCATTTAATATATTTCCTTAGATGATGAAGAATAAGAATGATGTTGGGGATGGAGAAAATAGATCTCGTAAGAGGAAGATTTTCCGGTGATTCTAGTTATAAATAAAGACTGTAATTTTCTCTATAACAAAAATACTAAAATAAACATTTTCAAAAATATTAATCTTATTGATATTATTATTTTTTATTTCAATTTCTTTTTATTTCTTTATTTCTTTTTTAATTTAGTTTCGCGCATACTCTTCTAACTCTACTTCTACTAATTCTATCTTAAAATGTATTTTTATAAAATTAAATATAAAATTTATGTATCATTTATGATAAAATAAACATATATATTTTCTACAAATTTTTCAGCGTAAAAATCATATTTGTTTTTTTAGAAATGTTTTTCGAGTGTATATCTTTATGTGTGTTATATAATACGACTGCCACTATTTTCAGAAAGTTTTATTCATCGAAGTTACGATACTTGAATTTAATCTCGGTGACAAAAAATCATTTATTGTAATCATTTTAACTATTTTTTCTTAACGTATTTCTTTAATTTAGGTAAATATTTGACTATAATTTAGCGGTTTATTGTGGCGGCCGCCTAAAAAACCGGTATGTTGCCGAATGGCGATCTTTACACTGTAAAAACAATTTCGGCATATTCCTGGGAAATTTTGGGCAGCTAATGTGCCCAATATTTACTAGTAATATTCCTTGAAAATATCAGTATTAGAACCCCTAAATAAAATAATAGGCCGGCGCATCACCGCCATTTTTTTGCCTCCGAAGAGGACAGCATTACCTCTTTTCTTCCTTATCGCTTCTCTAATGATTTTAAGAAGACTTGATCTGAAGCTAATCTGGTCAAGATAAAAGCAATAAGCAACAATAATATTCTAAAAACACAGTTTTTTTCACAGTACGTTCTCAGGATGCCATTTTATTCTGAGGATATCCTATGGATGTACTGGGGTAAGATGTGTTGTTAGGGCGGTTTCTGTTTCTTTTACAAAATGTCGCCAAAACTCAAATACACAGTAAGAGAACGTCTGTGAACACTTTATATTCACTTCTTGAATGATTATAGCAGTTTATTGCTAAAAAAACTTCCATATCATAGCTTATTTAGCTAAAATTATGAAATATAATAAAACAAGTTACTCTAAAGTAAACAAAGACGATAAAATTTTTTTTTTGTCGTTTGTTTATCAGAGAAACGCGCTGGGTACATGTGGCAACCCTAAGGCAACAAAATGCCTGATGCACCAGCTCGTATATATAGGAGCCTTAATCAGTATCCATCAAATATACACACATTCAAAATAATACTACATTCCTGAAATCAGGAACGTTTCCTGGACGAAAACATGTTATTCTCAGGAACCTGCCCCAAATATATTAAAAGCAGGAACGTATCCGATGTATAAGAGTAACGTTACCGAATTTATTTTTATAATTTACATAGGATAACAACCGTTATTTTAAATTATAATTTAGACTTATTTTTATTTTTTTCAAATCCCAAGTGAAATTTATCCTTTTTAATGTTGTTGCAATTGTGACAACATATTTTTCTACTAAACCGTTCATTATTTTTTTTATTCCTTCAAACTGAGGAAAAAAAGTCATTTTCTTGTATTTCAATACATTTTCGTAGCAATAAAATCAGTTTTGAATGTTAGTACAAGAAAACTTGAGTTTTTATTATTTATTTATTCATTGTTTAATTACATAGCATTTAAATGTTACTAGAAAGATTAGATTTTTGTGGAAACTTTATACAAGTTACTTTTTTATAATATTATGAAGAAGTTATAATATATATATATATATATATATATATTAGTTTTAATCTTAAAAACAGGCCAATGATATTTGCTTATATCAAATACAAGTATTGTGTGTTTGTAATGAGCAATATTTTAAAATAATTGTTTATAATTTCACTTAAGTTTAACTTGCAAAATGCATATTTCAGTATTAATACTGTTATTATTATTATTATTTGAAATGGAAAAGGGTATCCTATAAGACATACGAATATTTAAAATAAGTTTTGGATTATTACTTTTGTTACTTCAAATTTAACATTTCGATTTCAAAATTAATTTTATCTCTCTTTCACAACTCTATTCTTTGTATAAATATTTTGTTTTTGTATTTGAAATAAAGAAGTATTTTTACATTTGAAAGAAAAAAGAAAAACATCATTTAAGACGATTTAATAAATGTTCAAAATATAATGCATTTAAAGATAAATATGAAAACATTAAATATAGTCAAGAAAAATCACCTGAATTAATTTTTTCATTATTCAAAGAAAATATACCTAATGCAAAATTGAAAATAATATCTTCAAGTCGCAGAACAAAATTAATCATAAATTTGTGTTGAAATATATTTTTTTAATTCACAAATGACTTTTTATGAGAATTTATGCAAAAAATAAGTCTAGTTTATTTTTAAAGAAGAAATATTAAATGATGATATATTCGAATCATGGATACAGAAAAATTATTTTAAAAACATTATACATTTTAATTTTTTATTAAACTTATAAATAAATAAATAAAAATAAAACTTTTATTAAATTTTGAATTTAAATATTATTTATTTTCTTTTTGCATATTAGAAATGTTGCAGGTACTTATGAAGTTATTTCTATTTTATTTTTCATATTTATGCGAAAACAAATTGAAAGCTGTATTTAACAAGTTCTGCATATTTGCATTGTACATCCTTCACTGAAAAAATAAACTGTATAGAAATAATATTATAGTTTTAAAAAATTAAAGAACACGCTTTTATAGAAATGTGAACTAAAAAGCACAAAATATCTATCTTAGTATTCAAATGCAGGGTGAGAGAAAATCGTCTGAGTGACACACCGTAATATTTACATACATTTAAATCTTTAATTAAAATAATTTATAATTAAACAAAAACCGTTTTTAAAAAATCTCCCTTGACTGGGCTCGAACGTTAGACCTTTAGGTTCGTAGCGCGGAGCTTTACCTCACAGCTACAGCGCTCACGTAGGGAAAGTCTTCTTTTACAATATAGATTTTTTGTTTGCTCCCAGAGCGGTTACAAACATACATTATACATACAAACATACATACAGGTGAAGCTAATAAAAGCGTGTTATAAACAACAAATGTCTAGGAAAATGGACTATTGGGTAATTCTATGGAAAATTCAGGAATATTTCCATCACCACTGTTTTCTAACAATAGTCAATATTCAATCACAAATAATTCTGTAAAAATAAGAAAACGTTTTCTGTATATTAAATAGCGGATAAAAAAAAAAAAAAAAAAAAAAAAAAAAAAGTGAGAACTGGCAACCACATTGTCAGGTAATAACGTCGTATTAAAATGATTATAAAAATTTATAAAAAGAGTAAGTATAAAAAAGAGTAAGTAAAGTGTTTTTAGATTTTTTAAAGCAATTTTGTTTTTAGAGAATTCGTGATTTAAAATTTTTAAATTTTGGAGAAAACACTCACTCATAATAATGGTCATTTTGCATTTCTAAATAAATATCACATAGTCTCAATTGAACTATATTTTTTATTAAATATATTTAAAGCACTTTAAACACACGTAAATATAAATTTATTTAAAACATGTTAAAATTGTTTTATCCAAAGCTTTTCGCTTTAATATTAAAGCATCATCAGGGATTTATGATTCGTTTCCATTGCGCAGTTTTAAATATGTTTTCTTTTTTCAGTCAGCAGTTAAGTCTTTTAATAACGTGATATATTTTAAATATTACCAAAAAACAATATGAATTCCGGCAGAGGTTGGACCAAGGAGTTAAGAAAAATGAGAGAAGCTGGAACTATTGAATATCATACGAGATTATTGTAGGAGAAAAAAAAAACATCATGAATTAGCAGAAATAAACTATTAACTATTTTATAATATTGTGCCAAATTATTGGTAAAATTGCAGCATCTTTGGAATTTATTGCATTTTTGCATTTAATTATATGAATAAATTCGGAAATGTAAAGTTCTTGGATAGTAGATGGTGCTGTAATAATTTTAAATATTAGCAAAAAACAATATGAATTCCGGTAGAGGTTGGACCAAGGAGTTAAGAAAATTGAGAGAAGCTGGAACTATTGAATATCATACGAAGTTATTGTAGGAGATTAAAAAAATAACTCTTTATTTTTTAGAGGTTATTTATATATTTTTTAGACTATTAGATTTTATTATTTATAGTTCTTTACGCATATATGAAATGCTTATTTTTAAAGCACATGTTTTTTTTCAAACAATTTATAACTTATACTGAGAAAAAAAAAAAAAAAAAAAAACCCTCATTTATCTACCTAAATCCTTAAGCTAGAAATAGAGATTTACGAGTTATGCGTGTAAGGTAAACAAATAACCTGAATAGATGAAATAACCGAGAATTTCTAGTCTATACATTTCTAGACGGTGAAACAATATTATTAATACTATGAATATCATGAATCCTTTGTACTGCGAGAAATTATCGCTTAATTTTCTAGAATTGGGTCACAAACCAAGATTATAGTTGCTAAAACCCGCCTCTTGTGTTCGCATTTATTTGCAGAGATTTTTAAATAAGTTTGACCTCGATAATATAGGCAAATACTCTAGAATCTTAGTAAGAGTTTCTAGAACTCGTGTTATAAGGGAACTAGAATTTATAAAGACGACATGAAACTATTTTTTCTGGAGCTACAATTTAGATTCTAGATGTCAGTTACAGAATTTTTTTTCAGTGTAAGAAATTACCCTAAAGGATATTTTACCGAAATCTGTAATGTTTTTTTTAACAATTTTGCTCAGTATTTGCTCGGTATCCTTAATTCCATTATACATTAAATGCAAAAAAAAAATTAAATGTTTTCAACATCAATTTACATTTTAGATTTTACGTTATTATCACATATATTTTTTGTAATGTATCCCTAAAAAATAGCAAAGAAAAAAGATTAAAATCTAGAACCTCGTTTAAGAGAATCGATAGCTTTATCCAGTGCACTTTAGCTTTTACAGAGACTCTAATGGAAAATTATTTTGTTTTCTTTCTGAAAAAAAGTACTTCTCTTACCGTAAAAGTTTGTAATGGCCTTGTCGAAGGAAAGCTCTGCACTTAAAAAAACAAACAGTACCATAAGAAACTGAACTAATTGACTCATTTAACATTTTCGAAAAGTACGGTCCACGTAAATATTGGATATAATCAACAAAAATCTCTAGTATATAAGTTGTGCATTTTAATATTATACTATATATTTTACAATTATTGCTATCCGAATATACAAATGTAAGAAAAGTATTGTAAACATGTCAAAAATCTGACTTTGAGATTTTGGTGATTCTATACATTTTGAGGTTCCCAGAGTTCATTTTTAGTATTTTTGCGATGATGTATGTATGTGTGTATATGTGTGAGTGAACACGATTTCGCCTAAACGTCTTGTTCGAATGAACGCAATGTTGGTACATATGTCATAGGTAACTATAGCCTGAATCCTATTGATTTTGGTGAATCTAGGTTTTATAATTGTTTTACAGGGACACAAAGAAAAATTCTTTATCATTACAGCTTATGGGTACAAATTATTTAAATTGCGATAACGTCTAAATGACTTATTCGTCTGAGCTCAAAATTTATACACATATAAGTTACATTGAGAAAAAAAAGTATATACTGCCTTCATCAAGAATGAATAAGTGGTCATTTTCTAAATCCCTTAACTAGAAATATAGATTTCCGAGCTATGCGCATAAGGCACGCCAATAAACTGAATAGACGAAATGATCGATAATTTCCAGTCTACACTTTTCTAGATGGTAAAACAATATTCTGAATGTTCTGAATATTCTGAATCTTTCGTATGGTGAGAAATTCTCGCTTGATTATCTAGTTTGGGTCATAAACCAAGATTATAGTTGCTGAAACTCGCTCTTGTGTTCACATTAATTTGGACAGATTTTCAAATAGGTTTGACCTCGAAAATAAAGACAAACTCTTTAGAATTCTAATAGGGGTTTCTAGAACTCCCTCTCAAAGGGGGACTAGAATTTATAAGGATAACATGGAACTATTTTTTCTAGAGCCTCAATTTAGATTCTAGATGTCAATTACATAATTTTTTCTCAGTGCACCGTCACACGAAATGTATAGATTTTGGTGAATCTAGCACTCATAATTTTTTTTACAGGGAGTGAAAGAAAAATTCTTTATCATTATAATCGATGGGCCCAAATTTTTTAAAGTGCTACAGCGTTTAAACGACGTAATCAATATAACAGAAAATTTATACACATATTATTGGTCACACTCGCACAAACTTTATAGATTTCGGTGAATCTAGCACTTAAAATTCTTTTACAGGGATACAAAAAAAAAAATCATTATGACCTATGGACCCAAATTTTTTTAAGTACGATAGCGTCTAAACGACTTATTCAATTGAGCTGAAAATTTATACATATGTTATAAGTCATTGTCGCATGAATTATATCGATTTTAGTGAATATAGCTTTTATATACTTTTACAGGGATACAACGAAAAATTCTTTATCATTATGATGTGTAGGCTGAAACTATTTCAAGTGCAAAAACGTAAAACTGAACTACAGAGAAAGATACTCAAACACCCTTTTATAATTCTCACTTTTGTTCATTTATCGATTTGTCTTACTTTAATTTATTTATACATCCAATAATTACTTAATGTTCGGAAAGTCGAGCGGAGTCACTTTATATATTTTATTTAAAAGAATTTATATGGTATGGTTTATAAATTCACTAAATTTTGTGTGCGATATAAATTATGAAATTTTTTTCTCATTGAATTTTTTTGTCCGTAGGCCGAAAAGTAGCGCTGGTATTTTTTTCTGCGGTCTTTTAGATGACTATATCTTAAGATCTACTGGTGAAAATTACACATAATTGTATATGTAAATAGTGATTGTGAGAAAATATATTGAATAAATTTTTGTTCATGGTAACAGGTGGGTGACGCTGTTACATAAAATGGTATAGAAGAAAGTATTGGATTTGCGAAAATATTCGATTTCTGGGTTTTTTAAGAATTTACACGTTTTGTGATCTCCTAAAACACGATTCGCCAATTTTAAGAAGAAAAAAAAATCTTATTCTCAAAATAAGTACTTTTCGTTTCTTTATGGAATTTTAATATGTTAGGGGGAAATAATTAAACAAGTAGAATTCAACTGAGTCATGGGAATATAATAATATAAATAAATAAATAGACATGTGTTTATAAAAATTGAATTATGTTATAACGATGTCATTTTTAATATCTTGGAGACTTTATAATATATGAATATTATGATGTAAATTATGACGCCATTCGTTTTCAATATTACGTAAACCAATGACAGTAACTTAAACTGGCAAGGAGAAATAATTTGAAAATATATGTGTAAAAATCAAGCGGCGTGCGTACACCGACTAAATTAAATAACACACATATAGTACATTTGAAAATGCAGATTGGAAAAAAATACACATTTCATTTAATTATGATTTTAAAATATTTACCTATGGTACGTAAAATTTCTAAATTAATATTTAAAATTAAGTTTTGGAAAAAAAAAAAAAATAATTCACACACAATTGATATATTATTTAGGTAACACAACATAAAATAAATAATAAATAAGAGCTTAATTCTTAATTAGATATTTACTTCAGTTCAATTTTATCAAGTTTACGCTCTGTTACTTAATGAACTTTTGTTTTTAATAATATTAGTTTATTAATAATTATTCAACTAATATTGAAACTATGAGCTCTTTAATTATAATATTTTTAATTTGATTGCTGCTGTAACGCATGAAAACGGTTTAAAACATGAAAATTTAATTAGATACGTTGTTTAGATATATGCATATATATATATTAGATAATTATCTTTTTTGCTTCTTATCATTTCTTGAAAAAACGTAACAACTTACTGTAAATGAATTTATAGAAATTCAATTAGTAGGTCATTAGAAGGAAATTGAAATTGGGATTTCAAATTGTGATCTTTAAATTTCCTATAAACAAAATTGTTAATTTCCTTAATTTATTCACATTGGGCATGGACCAGAAATAAGGAACAAAACGAACTAATTTATAATTAAAAAAGATTTTTATCGAGTTGTACTAAGTAAAACAAATTCAAACATAACAAGTTTAGTTTATTTCGAATAATTAAATAGGTATACATTCATATATAGAAGTATGTATGAATATATGCTTTCTGATATTTAATTAAATAAATTGTTATAATTCTATTAATAAGGTCAGTATTTAAATGTCACCTACTACTTAAAATTTTATTACAGTATTAATTTTTAAAATGAAGACTGCAGTTTTTAGACGTAATAAGCTCATTCTTTTGTTTGTTCTTGTAAATTTATTTTTCCTGTAACAAGAATACTAAAAAAAAAAGAAAAGAATTTAGTCGTTTGTAATAATATACAGTGTAACACTAAAATCCGTTCCCCTGCAATCACACAGCAGTTATAAATATAAATGAGGTGTCTTGGTATAAGAAATTGCCTATGCGTTACCAGATGCTATCATTTGCAGCGACACCTGATGGACAGTAGAAGAGTTAGTATTCCTATCTCGAAAACGTCACGAGGAAGGGAAAATGTTTTTTACAAAGTTGTTGAGCATCATTGATTTTGAACGAAAATATGTCTTGCACGCATGAATGCTAAAAACATAACGCTTTATAAGTGCAGTTGTTTGTTTGCGATTTCCTACTCTGTGACATGAGGAGACAAAGAAAGAAAATTCACAACATATAGTACCGTTATTTTCGACGTTAAAACTTCTGCCCGTTATTTATAATGCACATTTGGAACGTTATTTGAATTTCACATGGGATACATATCACTCTCCACATGACGTAAAGTTCAAACAAGTGTCCAAATGTGCATTACAGCTGAAGAACAGAAATTTGAAAATCGAAAATAATGATGTTTGGTGATATTTTTCTTTGAACAATCGTTATGGCACGTCATTGTGTATGAATTTACAAACAAACAAACGGACGTTTTAAGTACTCTATTTTTATAATTCATGTCAACAAGGTGTATTGTTGTGCTAAATCGATGATGCTCTAAAACTTTGTAATTCCTTTTTCCCCTGCCTTGTATCGTTTTCGAGGTAGAAGAGCTAACTCCACCGTTCTACAACAGGACGCTATGTAAATGGTTGCATCTAGTAGCGCATAGCCTCTTTTCATGCATAGACACCCTCTCATGACTATAGTTGCAGTCTTTCTGTGGTAAGAAGATGGGAAGGAATTTAAATGGATATACCCTATATATTTATTAACAAAATTTTCGAATTAAAAAAAAATCTAAATCCTTGATTTAACCTCATTTTTTCTTATATTTTTTATTTATTATACTCATTACACTAGTTTACACGGTTTTCATACCCCAGCTGAAAGTTGTTATTTTATTATTCATTTAGTTAGAATTATCCAGAGAAAATAATAAAAAAAATTCTGTCACGTCTGGTTTAAAAAAATATTTATTAACTTAACTGAAATACATAATTTTGGTATTAATACAAAAAAAAAAAAAAAAAGTTAAAAATGACTAATTTATTTTTGCCTTCTTTTTATAGTTATTTGAATCAGCTTCTCTTATAATTTACCAATAGTAATCCCCTAATATGTTTTCATCCCAAAATCTTTGATGTCGTTCTTAAAAAACCTTTAAATCTTGGTGAAAACGTTCCCCTTGTTCGTCAATTACATTTCCTAAGTTTTCAGGGAAAAAGCTCAGATGCGAGTGCAGAATAATAATGCAGTGTCCCGGTATATCATTACAATAACTATATTCACCTTCTCTTTTGAAAAATTCTGAAAAAACTTTGCTTCTGTTTAGTGTCTGGTAGTAATAAGTTCCATTGTTGTAAGCGGGAACCAAGAAGCTCTGCTTTAGATCTAGATAATTGTAAATCTCTTATAAGATCATTTAATTCGGCTCGGTTAAATAAATGTGGAGTGTTTTCTTGAAGTGAGAACTCGTCAGAATCACTAGAAATCGATTTGAATTCAACATCGCTTTCATTGTCATCTAGTATATTTGCACTCGAATTACCGGGACAAACTGGATGTGGCAGATCTTTCGAATGTAATATGGGCTTAGTAACAGACGGAACTTCGGCATATATAATACTTTCCTTATTTTTTTTATTATATCCCAATGTCTTCGTAACACAAAAGTAACAATCATTTTCATGATTACTCGGTTCTCTCCATAGCATTGGTGAACCAAATGGAAGGTAAACGTTTTCTGCTGATGACCACTGGAGTAAGACGATTCTACAGCTTTCGCAAAACACATGAGGCACCCACTTTTTATCTTGATTTCCAACAGGAAATCCAAAATAATGAAGATATGCACTTTTTAACGAATCTACAATGGGTCTTCTCTTTTTTGAAAATATAAACTGTCCACAAACATAACAAAAACGATCAGAATTTTGTTTATACTTTCTACTCGACATTTTAAATCTATCCGAAACAAGATAATTGTCGTTTGAAGCGAACGAATAAACAATAAACTGTCGTCAACACGTTAGGTAGTTAAAAAAAAACATTTGATTGCAGGAAGAAGTTGTGACGTGATAAAATATTTCTGCTAACACTTTTAGGTTTAAGGAAGGTAGATTAACATATTTATATACATTTATTTTGGGGTATAAAAAAAAAAAAAAGTTCCATTTTGTAAACTAGTGTTATCGTCTTCGTTTATAATTTTTAATCAAAGTTTATTAAATTGGAAAAAAAAAAGAAGAAGAAAGAAACATGATTTTTATAGTGTGTGTTTCTATAATAGTTCAATTAATATTCAATTTTTATACTCAAGTAGCTAAGTTTTACGGATTTTTCGATATATCTATTCTGAATATATCAGGTATGAATTAAAAAAAAAAAAAAAGAGAGAATAAAGAGAAACTGAATTTTCTTTGTAGGATTATATCAATTGATTCAGTACCATTCCTTTTTTATAAAATGTAATAAACGTCTTATAACCAGTGAGGTTCGTTAAAGTATATGCAATGTATTTTTTTTTCTTTTCTTCTTTTTTCTTCCTCCTTCATTTTTACTTTCTTTTATATTTAATAGAAGAAAGTATTGGATTCGTAAAAATTTTCGAATTCGGAATTTCGAAGGATTTACTTGTTTTGTGAAGTCTAGAACATGAAATGACAAATTTTCGACCATAAAAAAACTAAAAGAGATATGAGCTAATTAATTGGTATGCATGCATTTCTCAAGAGGACAAATAAATGAGTCCAATTTCATAAAAATCTGAGAAAGTCAAGTTCAAAATGTTTTTTTTTTTTTTTATGTTGATTTCACATGGAATGAATCGTATGCGTATTAAAAAAAAAAAAAAAAAGAAATTTTATGTGAAAATAGGGAAAAAAAACACAAATGTTTGAAAAAAAGTATTTATCTACTTAAACATACTGCAACTTAAAAAGACAGGTTAATTAAAAAGAAAAAAAAAATACTAATATGTAAAAATTAAAAGAAAAAAAAAGTCTTAAGAAACAAATAAAAAATATATTTCGATTTCAAGTAATTTTTTGATTAAATTTATTATATTTTACAAATTTATTATAATTTTATTTTATTTATACGTTAACGAATTCTTGTACATATATAAAATTTAGATTATATTGCTTCTTCCAAAAAAAGCAAATTTAATATACAAATTGTTAATGTTTAATTAAACAAATCTATTTTTTATTAATATTTATTTAAAGTTCTTTATTCAAATTATTATAAACATGTAAAGAAAAACATTTTTTGACACATAAAGACTTAAAAACTTTTAAAAGCAGACGATGTCCCCTCATCAATGATGAAACATCATAAGAAAAACAATTACAAACTTAAGTTTAATCTCAAAAATACTAAAATAGAACCATATATTTAGCAGATATCGCTCATGTGGTTTACGATTTTGGCTGAAATTTCGTATACACACATTACACACATTCAAGAAAAATCCGAGGTATTATAATCGTTGATATAAGAAGAAAAAAAAAAACCCTTAGCATTAAAAAAAAAAAAAAAAAAAAAAAAAAAAAAAAAAAGAAAAACAGGTTTATAGTTAGTATTGCAACGTATAATAGTCGGATATTTCTTGAAGGCGGGCATGTATGAAACTGCAACTGTAATTACTTTTTTCCCCCATGGTGTTGTAGCATTAAGGCAGGAATTAAAGAGAGAAACAATCAGAAAAAAAAAAAAAAAAAAAAAAAAAAAAAAACGCAGTCGGTAGAAAAACGGGAAGTAACAGCCAAAACGAAATAGTAGGTTCACCGGTCATGATTGCCAGATGAATACTACAATTTTATTTTTTAACATCGCCAATTTTGTAAAATATTGGTTTAATCACATTTTTTTTCTGTTTTTATTTAAAGCGTCTGTTTTAATGTAAAAATCGTAGTGTGCAAAAATAAAATTCTAGTATTCATCTGGCAACCCTGCAACTGGTGCTAGCTGCTTAAAAACATCTTTAGCGAACACTGCAAGTTGTGAAAATAAGCTGTTGAAATAATTAAACTCGATCTTCCATTAATAATAAAACATCATCATATCAGAAACCAAAGTTTTTCTAACGAGGACGAATAGTGCATGATTATTTCGAGTCAAAACAATAGTTGTGTGTTTTCATGGCGTTTGCTTACAAAAATTTTATTCGTCATTATGTGTTCTTAGCTTCATAAGAGTTAAAAAAAAAAAAAAAAGAAGTTTATAAGTTGTTTCTGAAACAATCATAGTTGTCTTTTTTTTTTTTTTTTTTTAAGGAATGAGATTCTTTTTTTATGAATTTAATTTCAAGGTTTATTTTTGATTTTTTTATTTACAAAATGAGCTTTGTTTCTATAAAAAATCACACAAAACCACATACTCTGTTTCCACAAATAATAACCAGTTTTAAAGATATATTTACTGTATTTGAAAATGTATGCATTTGAGAATTCTGTGTATTTTATGCATGACATAGTTGAATTTTTTGGAAACGATACATGCATACGTTGTAAAAAAAAAAAAAATATTCTATTTTATTCCCAAATGTAGTCACGTTTCGATACACTTTCTGAATCCAACATTCAAAAAATCCATTTTGAATAAAAGTACAAAATCTCCAGAAAAAGATTTGTGAAAAGCTTCCGATATTCTATATTGTATTCTTTTTAAACTACGTAAAATGCAATAAATGTCATACATTAAATATGATTATATTTCATCGGATGTAATTTTATTTTATTCGATTTTTTACGTAAAAGTTTTCTGCTACACTTGCAAAAAATGGTGTGACGTAGAATTTTTACCTTCCAATGTGTAATATATATATATATATATATTTTCTCCTTTTGTCATAGAAAAATAAAGGAAGAATAAAAGTTGCTTCGTTTTCGAAAATTTAAATACATTTTTATGCACTTTTAGACTTATTTTGTTTAGCTATAAAAATCTATATAATATTTCTCTACCGTGGACCAGTTACGATTAAACATTGTTGAAACGATAGTGACGTAAAGTGTTTAGTCATTGGTTAACGTAGATCCTGTGTATAAATTCAAGTGTTAAAGACAAAGCGATTAAAAGTGCTTTGGCTACAGATTTCGGCTACAAAAATTTAATCTGATACATTTGAAATGCACATTTTCTGGGGAAAAAAAGGCTCAATATCTCATATTTAAAAGTAAGGTAAGTGCACCAGTGTTTGACACTTATAGAGCAATCTCTGATGTTTTTAATATTCTAGTCATCAGAAAATGTTTTTAGAAATCTTAAGTTAGTACGTATGGTATGAAAGACATTCAGAAACACATATATTAAAATATAAACATTTGATAACAATAATTTTTTTCTATGAATTTTTATTTGACACCCACTCAATGTTCCAGTAATTGACACTGTCAGTGTTTCATTTTATCAGTAATTGGCCCCCTATGTTCCAGTGTTCGACACTGCTAGTTATTCATTTTACCAGTATCAGCACCATATGCTCCAGTGTTCTTATATGTAAAATATATGATTTTATAATTTTTCTTATTTATTAATTATTTCGGGATAGATGTCATTTACTGGATCAATGAAATCACTAGAGCACCTACCCTATATTTGGAAGAATTTTAAGCCAGTCAGGTTTCGGATTTAATGGTGGTTATTCGGCAGGACGGTTTTGACGCCATCTAACATACTTTTTTTTTTCAGTATAATTAGAATAAACATTATTTCCCTTTATTTATTATTTATTTTGTCGATATATTTTTTAACTATGGAATTTCTGTTATGTATGGCGATATGCTAATTTCATTCAGTCAAATTTGAGGAAATAAGACTGATTTTTAATACAACAATAATTTAATTTATTTCTAAGGATTTTTAACTTAGTGGAGGAAAGAAATTATTTTCTAAATTTGAAATTACAAATGTCAAAGATTTAAATCTCCTTTATTAATATATATATATATATATAAAAGGCAAAAAACTGAAATTTTCTAGTGATTTTATTTTTGAGATTTTTCTAAAAATCATATTAGGTAAGTAGGTGCTATAAAGCGTATATTCTGCTCGGGAAAGTCTAGTGAATAAGTATTTAAAGAAACTTTCAATATTTTTCTCCTAAAAATATCTATTTTGATTATTATTTTCTTTTATTTAAACACCAATTAATAAATGAGTATATATATAGGTCCAGGGTGTCTCATAAATCTGTAGACATTTTAAAAATTCATAACTATTGAAGGCTTTGATATAATTGATCGAGGTTTGCGAAAAAAATCGTTCTTGAGAAAGGAGAATTTTTTTGGAAAAGAAAAATAATAATAATCTATTTGTCGCTAGAGGGTGCCGTGCGTGACCAGATCACGCATTTTCATTAAAAACTGTACTTAATCTCATCAAAATGTTTACAGGCATATAAATACTATTCCATGTGTCCGTCGTCACCACAAATTACAGTTTGCAAGCGAGATATAACACTGCTAACTGCAGCTTCTGTCAGTGGTTCTTACATGAGGAAAAACATCTTCACCAATAACGCTTTATCGACGAAGTGAGCATCGCAGTTGAAACTTAATGCATGCGCGAGTAGGAGGCAAAACATCAAAAGCTATGCAATTTATAGGACTCTAATTTGCATATTTCACTTTAACATCCGTACGAAAGATTTCACTATACGTCTAACTATCACCAACAAAAAATTTAACTGTATTTTTTTCTTTACAAAAAAAAAAAAAAAAAAGAAAAAAAAAGAAAAAAAGAAAAAAGAAAAGATAAGAAATCCCCTTTCACGAGAAAGATTTTTTGGCAAACCGCGTTCAATTCCACCAATTCCTTCAATAATTATGAACTTTTAAAGTATCTAGAGACTTATGGGACACCTTGTATATATATATATATACATAATTGATATAAATACAGGTAATTGATACAGATAACTGCACTGATATGCAACAACATAATGGTACAGAACACTAATGAGGAGATAGACTATTGACCGTTTCTGTATAGGAAGAGATTTCGAAGTGTATAAAGCGTACGGGGGACCGGGGGCTGTGTACGCTCAGCAATACGATGAAAGGCACTGCACAAATCATAATGACTTCAACGCCTTCCAAATAATGTTACGTGTGATAAGTGAACAAACAATTCAAGAGACACCATTTAAAACAATGGTGGCTTTAACGATGTTGCACCACTGGAAAGTTGAAAAATGGTCAAAGTATATTAACTAGTACTGAAAAGTTTAGAATTCCCATAGCAGTTTCACTATTCTTGAGTTTATTTCAGAAACAGCTACGAGAACATATAATGGAATATTCAGAATCAGCCGTACAAGAGCGACAACGATGCAAGGACACCGACGTATTGTTCTACAAGAAAGAAGAAATTGATGACAGTCAACGAGAACTTGAACCGCATGTGCAACATAATACTGGACGTCTAGTATGATGTTATAACAAACATATTCCGTAGTGTATAAAGCGTACGGGGGCGGTGTATGCTTAGCAACACAATGAAAGTCACTAGTGACGAAAGGCACTAAAGTATAGTGACTTCAATGGCGTCCAGTTAATGCAACGTCTTATAGGCGAGCATACAGTTCGAGAGACATAATTTAAACCAATGCTGACTTTACCGATGTTGCAGCATTGAGAAGTTGAAAAAGCTCAAAGTATATTAACTAGTACTGAAGAGTTCAGAATTCCCTATAGCAAATTCATGATTCTTGAGAGCATTTGAAAAACTACTACGAGAACATATATTAGAGTATTCAGAATTAGCTGTATAAGAACAATAATGATGCAAGGACACCAATTGATTGTTTTACAAGACAGAAGAAATTGATGGCAGTCAATGTGAGAGGTTGAAACGTTTATGCAATAGAATACTGGACGTCTAGTGCGATGTTATAACGTATAGAAGAACATGAGATATTTTCACTAATCGAATATTGGAAGTGTATTTATTAACGTGCTTACTGATTGTGGTTTAATATAGTAAGCAAATCTATTATTTACACACACTAAAACACATTTCTACATTTAATGTAAGACGACACAATTATATAGAGTAGAATTACATTCAATAATACAGTATAAACTCACAGTAAAATTTATAGATTAACAGTTATAGTAAAATTTATAGACTAACTTCCAATACCAATAATAGATAGTCAGAGTAGCCATTTTTTTAGAAAAATATTCATAGATGAGATTGGTATAATATTAATATAAGAAAACATCAAAATTTAGTGTTCATATAATTCTAATACGCATAGGGACAGAATAGCTCATTTGAAAAAAGAACTTCATACGAACAAAAGTTACAACATAGCCTGGGTGGTAAGTGCTTTCGTCAGAAAATTAGAGGATCGAGATGGTTCCACAAAAAATACTTTTTAAATAAATCCTATTATCAAAGACTGGGCAATTTTCTCAAACATTAATGTCGGAATGTTACTTCAAAATACTGCAAACACAATTTTTTTACTGTACAGAAAGCACATTGCAGCACATCATGGCTCGAGTAACGCCATCTGTTTACTGTTGCTTAAAGAAAAAAAAAACTTGTGAGAAGTGACGTTATAAACAGAAATCAATACTTGTGACGCCTGGATGTCTTACACTGCCAAGAGACGTTGAAACGCTGTCACCACATCTTCAAATGAAGTTCAGTCATTGGTGGTCGGTATTGTAATAAGTCTTTTATGCCTGACGTGCTTATGTTAAAAGATTTTTTGTCCTAAAAACTTCATCTTTACGGATAAAACAATATACCCCATTATTCAGTGGTTTCGTTTAATGACTTTTCTAAAATGAGACTATCTATCGCAGAATTAGCTTTCAAGTAAAATTTTTATTAGTCTCATGAAATACTCGTAGTATATTCTCTGGGGTCACATTAGAAGTACTTGGCAAGAGTCACACCGAAACTAGATTTATTTTCTTCTTGACTGATTTTGTAAGTTTTTTTGGCATTATAAAGTAGAAGATCCAGTAATCTTGTATAAATGCTTCCATATTGTCCAGGTCCATTTCTGCTGTAAAAGAATTAAATGGCCGAGATAGTAAAAAGCAGACTGAGTAATGAATAATAAAATATTTTTATTTTGGAGATTTTCATAAAGTAAATCAACATCTTTTCAAAGTGGCTGTACATAGTTCGTCAGTTTCGAGAATGCAAAGGCATGAGGTGAGAGAGAGGGTTTTCGAGTACGTATTAACTTGTCAACGATCAAGGAGCGAATTCTGAAGTTGACTCTATTGCAATTAAGATCAGACTGCTGAATTACGCCAAGAATTTTAAAAAAGAGCCAAATTTTATAGCCAAAGATATTCCTTTGTTTGTAGAATAATTTAATATAAATATTTTGAATTTAGCAAGTTCGTTAAAAAGAAATAACGCCAATCCTCTATGCCAAGTTTTATCGCCAGACAGCCGTTAATAAGCGAGACCAAAAGTCTGCAAATGATTGCACATCCTGTGATAAAAAAAATCTAAATTACCCTTTAATGATTTTCGAACATAGACACATTGCCTAATTTATTTATAACAAAGTGGACTCGCGCAATTTAAAAGAAATAAAAAGTAATTATGTATCCAACGGTTTATAAACAAAATAATATTTTTTTTTATATTTTATTTATTAAATGATTTAGGAAAGATTATTATTCTGATAGATGTCATTTAAAAAGAATATATTTTTTGTTCTCAGAAGATTTATTAATAGCATAAGGGATAAAGTATTATTAGAATTAAGATATTTATTATAGACAAAAGCAAATAAATAAAAGTAATTTAGAATTTCGTTATCTATTTTTATTAGCCATTTAATTTATTGAAAATATAATAATTACTTATTGCCTTTATTTAAAGTCATAATTAAAACTCATATATGTGAAGGAACGACTTCACAGGCATGTTAACAATAAATTTAATAGTTATCCAAACCAACTTGTTTCGATTTATATAAGAATATGGGTGAAAATAAAAGTCACTGTCACTGGATAGTCCGAGAAAATACGTTAATATTCTCGTTGTAAATAGCCAACGAACAAGCAATGTGCTCCTTCTAATTATGGTAACAAAATATTAGTTAATGAAATATAAATAAAAAAAATGACAAGATTTTTGTTGTTTCAGCAAAACATTTTGTTTACACTATCAACGGTTTTATATTTGCTATTTGTACTATTCGACAAACTGCCTATCATGCGCTATATCTTCATCCCCAGCACGGAAAATGCGTTTTTATAATTCAGAAGACATCTAAATCCACTGAAACTGTGTTGTGTTAATAATCCCCTCTGTAACATATTCGTTGTAGTAGATATTTTACACTTGTAAGTTCAGCTTGAAAGTAAGAAATGCAAGTTTTGTCTTCGTTACAGAAATGTAAATGTACAAAAATCGTAAAGCTTGTTTTCCAATAATAGTCCGTATTTAAACTAAACTTTACAAATTTAAATATCTTTCTTTTGAGTTATTTTATACTCATTATTATTTGTCATTTACACTCAAACCCATTCCCTATTCTTCTACCATTTTTTTGATGGGATTTAGTTGTTTATTTTTTAATTTAAAAGTTTCAAATTCTTTTATTTTCTTATTTATATCAATATTCGTGTCTTTCTTATTTATATCAATATTCAATTTTTTTTTTTTTTTTGGTAGTGTTTAAATGGTAAGCAATTTATTTGGACCTTTAAAATTTGTATAAAAGTTAGAAGCAAATTATGTGATATAGCTAGATATGTAATTATATTATGCAAAATTAAAGAGTGGAGAAAATTCAAACAATAATAATAAAAACCCGTTAACCAAAGAGTTTTTTTTTATTTATTTATTTATTTATTTTTTAAATCTGTCTGGTTTCATTCTTCGCATTTTATTTAAAATATTCATATGGATTTTTTCTTTCTTTTTTTTTCTTGTCAGTTGTCATAATGTCCGTTTAACCAATCAGACTCATGGTATGAGAGTATTATCATGCTGGTACACTGGTATTTACCGGTTCAGATAGTGAATGGTAAAAAATAAACAAACATAAAATACCTCGATTTAAAAGCAGTGATTTTTACTTTTCTTATATGCCCCTGTATTATTAATAAATATTGAATAAATAGTTTATAGTTCCAGTTATGCAAAGGTAAAAATAATTTAAAGACAATACTATTTTTGAAATGTTAAAAATTTGATAATCTATGTGTGGTGAATGATATAGTTTTTTTAATTAATATCCTTTTATTGAGACTTAGTTATATTTAAGGAGTTTATAAAAAAACTTTATACAACTAATGTATATTTCCCGTTATAAAGTATACAAGAAAAAAAAATGATGCTGCATTTTCTTAAAATTTTTATAAATAATTTATTTCAACTTATGAATTTTTCATGACATATTAAAAACGTAGTAGGGTTTAAAATGTCAGTAGCAGCTGTTTTTAATAAAAACAAATAAAGTTTTGACAGATTTTCGTCTAATGAAACGTTTTGATAAATTCATAACTGGATTTAAAAGTTATATTACCTGATTTAATGATTAACATTGAATGAAACTTTTGAAAAAATATTTAAAAGTATTTAATTTTTCCATAAAAAATAATTAGTTTTAAACTTTAACTTTGTAAGTTTTTCCATGGAAAAAAAAATGGAGATTAAAAGAAAATTCTTAAAACTTTTCATTTTTGAATTAAACCTTATGTTTCATTAACAAAAAAAAAAAAAAAAAAATACTTCTAGAACTTTATTAGAAGAAAAACAAAACTAAGAGCGTTACGTAGTAAGTGGATTTAATTATATATATTCATACCTGTCAACATTCTAATTAATATTCCGTAGTGTTATTATCCCTGCCTTTTTTTTTTCACACCAGTTTTTTTTTAGAATTTTTTATTTTTAATAAAAATTGTGTATTTTCGAAAATTTTTCTTTTTTGTGCGTTTTATATTTCCTTTTTTACTTTCCTGAATATTTGAGAGGTTTTCCTTTTCTTTAAATAAGATGTATTAATTTTCTGCTTTTTTTCTGCATTCTGCATTTAAATTATTTTATATGAAGCGAATTATTCCAAAGTATACAATAATGTCTTCGGCAAGCATGTTGCATTTTCTTTACGTTAGATGCTTTCTACACTGAGAAAAATTTCTGTAACTGACATCTAGAATCTAAATTGTGACTCTAGAAAAAATAGCTCCATGTCATCCTTATAAATTCTAGTTCCCTTTGAAAGCGAGTTCTAGAGTAATCTATTAGAATTCTAGAGCGTTTGCCTATATTCTCGAGGGCAAAGTTATTTAAAAATCTCTGCAAATAAATGCGAATACACGAGACGGGTTTCAGCAACTATAATCTTGGTTTATTACCCAATTCTAGAAAATCAAGCAAAAATTTCTCGCAATACAAAAGATTCAGACTATTCAGAATATTATTTCACCATCTAGAAATGTGTAGATTAGAAATTCTCGATCATTTCGTCTATTCAGTTTATTGGCGTGCCTTATCCGCATAGCTCGGAAATCTATATTTCTAGTTTAGTGATTCAGAAAATGACCACTTATTCATTCTAGATGGAGGCGGCATATTTTTTTTCTCAGTGTAGAGTTTATAACTTACTTTTCTCTAGAACTGATCTGAAAAGTTGCAATTAGAGTGCCATACGATAGTAATATTCCCCCAGCGGAAAATATAAGGCTTTTGTCTATAACAACTGAGTCCAAAACAGTGAATCGAAATGAATTTTCACTCATGGCAATATATAGATACGGCTTTTTCTTAAAATCATTCAACCTTAGTTTAGTCAGTGAATATTTCAAATCAGAAATATAATTTGAAAGAGAAGACGCCAATAAACAGATAAGTAAAAAAGGTGAAAAATACCAAATCAGGGAGAAAATCCTGTATAATTGAATACCAAGTATTTCAGCCGGGTTGAATAAGATATTATATAAATGATAAAATATTCCTCCAAACGAAATAGCGAAACTCGCTAATATCATAATACTAAAGTTTTCATTTGTATGTTTTAAAATGTCAAGGACTTCATTGAACATTTTAATTAAATATTCCGTTTCAAAGGCCAAACATCTAACCATCATTCTTGTTCGATATATGATTTCTTTCAATACATAACAAATCATTCCGAAGTAGAAAACAATGCAAATGCTTGTATTTTTCCAAATTAGAAAGAAAATTGTAAGATTAGGCCAGTTAGAATCTAAATATAGGTACTTTACTGCTTTACGGTCATTTTCTGAAATCGGAAGTTTGTAAAACACGTAAAACAGAGGGAGAAATCCTAATATGCTTAAGATGTCAGCGATAATGAGAATAAAAAGTAATATAATGTTAAGCTTGTTAGTAACGTTTCCTGGAATCCTTGAATATAAATTTGCTGATTTCAGGAAAATCTTGAATAATTTTTTTTAATTAGAACACAAAATGTATCTTTGCAGTAAGCTCAGACCAGCAAAATTAATGAGGACAAAGTAATTTTTCAAGCGCATGTCCTTGTCGTGTTCACATTTATGCCGTTTTAACAAACTATACATTACATTGCCTTCAAAGATAATGGCCAATAATATTGAAACAGTAATCTCTAATCGTCTTTTAAAACTGGATTTATGTTCCTTTGGTAACCCAATACCATGAATCCAGAAATAAATATTCAGTGTATCAAAACATTTGAGTAATAGTTTTTTCTGATCTTCTTGCCGCTGGTGAATCATTTCAATTTGCTTTATTTTTCTTTCTGTTTTAGTAAATAACATATTTATGGATGAAAAAAAAAATAATCGATGCAATATTCAAACGATAGAGACCTTTACCTTAACGACGGAGACGTTAACCTTTTTTTCTTTTTTTACATACAAAGAAACATTCTGATTATTATTTGCAATTCTTTTAAAACTTGATTTATGTTCCTTTGGTAACCCGATACCATGAATCCAGAAATAAATATTCAGTGTATCAAAACATTTGAGTAATAGTTTTTTTATCTTCTTGCTGCTGGTGAATCATTCCACTTTGCTTTATTTTCCTTTCTGTTTTAGTAAATAACATATTTATGAATGAAAAAAAAATAATCTATGCAATATTCAAAGGATAGAGACCTTTACCTTAACGACAGAGACGTTAACCTTTTTTTTCTTCTTTTTTTACATACAAAGAGACATTCTGATTATTATTTGCGATTCATTAACACATGCTCTTCAATTGGAAAACGAATTTTTGTTTCTTTTCTATAATAGGTGCTTAATGTTTTCAATATATATTTTATTCGTTATGATTAACAAGATAAAACTATAATTATTCCGACATACAATACGGCGATTATAATGTGATATATTTACATTTACCTCTTTAAAACGTTTTAGGAAAATACGTATGCTTGTAAATAAAATTATTTTAACTATTAATTAATGAAATTACTTAAACATTATATTTCTAGACTAAGAGAACATTTAAGTTTCTATTTCATTTGTATAAGATTTTTTTATACAATTCTTCTTTTTATCATAGTTACAGTTGGTGTACTATTGAACATACTGTACTTTGAAAATTAACAGGTATTGATTTAATGAATATTAATTACCTATTTACAAAACATTTAGACATAGTAATTATAAACAAATTATAAATTTCGAAGTTTTTGAAAACAATTGCCTAATAATTTCAACACTCAGTTATTGTTTATGCTTAGTATATTTATTTACTTTATGAAGTATAAGAAACTATATATATATTAAAAAAAAAAATTGTCGCTTTAAAAATAATTTAAATCTAAAGCAGGTATCAATTATTTGTGTATGTTTCAGTAAATTTTCTTTATTTTGTATTTTTTATATTTACTGTCAGAATTTCTCTAAGCTATAATACAAACTTCAGTTAATCCTATTACAACAATTAATATGAATTTTTTAAGCTTCAATACTATTTAGCTCTTTACAAAACTACTAAGGAAACATAAAAAACGTGCAGCATCAACAATTCCTGTATCAAAGTTTTATATTTATTTATTCACCATTTATTTTTAGTTCTTTTACATTTCTTGTCTCTAGAAGATACATAATATAAAATAAAGGCTATAAATAATAGTCAGAATAATAATCAGGGTAAACAAAAACAAAAACAAAAAAAAAATCATTTATTTCCAAAATTTTAATTTTAATTTTTCTTTTGATTTATAAATACTCTAACAAACACTCTAGTAAATTTCATTTAAAATTTTTCTTTAAAATTCTCATTTAAACCATTAAAACTCAAAATTAAAAAGCAATTTCTTTTTTTTTTTTTTTTTTTTTTTTTTTTTTTTAATTTAATCCCCTTTTTCCAATTCTGGTAAGTAGAAATCGATAATTTATCGAATAATGAAATCCATCAAAATCTAAAGTTGTTTTAAAAATTAACTTTGATGAACTTTAATCGATTAATTTTGATTTACATAATCTTGATTTTTTTTGTCCTTGGAACAAAATAAGAAATTAAGGCATTTATACCTGGGTAGTCCTGCAATGATTAAATAATTAAAAAAATCTTATTTGTATGCACTGAGTTTCCTACATGAACTCAAAACAACGCACTTTTTAATTATTATATTCTTATAATTCTACTTCATACGACCAAATTTGTTTATGAAATGAACGGTCTGAAAATACTTTATTTCTCAAAACATTTTTATAGCACAATACTTTGTTGAATAAATCAATATTTAATTATTTTTTATTGAATAGACATTTGTTTAAACGATGTAGAAACATAGATTGACTTGAAGAAAAAATAACAGTCAACATGCTTTTCTTACGTAAACAATGGTAGATGATTAATGAGTATAAAATTTATACAACACCACTAAAAGCAATGAATATAATAAAAAGTGTCCCAGGTCTTTTATTTCAACAATGAAAAAACCTTTTTATAAAATAAAATGAATTTTCTTTTGAAAATCTTAAATGTGACACTCTTTCAGTTTTATGACAACGCAAACAAAGTGATATATCATATGAATGAAAGGTAAAATGAACAAAACGTCTTTTAGCCATATTCCATAGCTGCCAAACGCTACCGAATTTTTATTTTTATATACGTGTGTAAATTGAAACCCTATTTACACTGAGAAAAAAAAATATATACCGCCTTTCTCTAGAATGAATAAGTTGCCATTTTCTAAATCCCCTAATTAGAAATATAGGTTTCCGAACTATGCGGTACACTAATAACTAACGCACACCAATAAACTGAATAGACGAAATGATCGAGAATTTCTAGTGTACACATTTCTAGAGGGAGAAACAATATTCTGAATACTCTAAATATTCTTAATCATTTATATTGCGAGAAATTCTCGCTTGATTTTCTAGAATTTAGTAATAAACCAAGATTATAGTTCCAGAAACCCGCCTCTTGTAGTCTCATTTATTTGCAGAGATTTTTAAATAACTTTGCCCTCGAGAATATAGGCAAACACTCTAGAATTCTAATAGAGGCTTCTAGAACTCGCTTTTGAAAGGGACTAGAATTTATAAGCATGACATGGAACTATTTTTTCTAGAGCCGCAATTTAGATTCTAGATGTCAGCTACAGAATTTTTTCTCTGTGTAATCATATGAAATTGATAGAAAAGCTTTTAAAAATATCTATAAAAATATACCAACAACGAAATATCCGAAGGGTTGGCAGCAATACCACATGCTCAAAGCTAAAGAAAAGGAAAATTTGCAACAACAAAACCAGAAAACACCAATTTTGTTTATATTGGGTAATTCAGAACTCTTTGTAAAAATTTTCAAGGGTGATAGATATCTAAGCGAGAAATTATTGTCATAAAAAGCACAGTCGCGTAGCAACGCACGTAATGAACAGTTTGATGGTTCTTCATATCGAACGTAATAATAACTGCGTCAAAACTAGCAAATAAACCTCAGTTCGCACTATTATTATTTCGTAAATTTACAAAAAATAATTAATATTTCTCCCCGATAGAAATAACAAATAAATAAATAAACAAACAAATAAAAAAGAACCCGTTAATTATTGTTATACTTTCTACTATTTTTTAGTATAGTTTTTCTCAATTAGAATAGTAAAAACTACTGATATTATATGAAGATCGTTTGTAAAGAAATTAGTTGCAAGATATTTATATAAAAATAATGTAATTCTTCAATGATCGATGATGAATTCTTCAATGCTTTTCAACAATTTTTTGAAAAGCAACAGGTATACTATACATACTTTGGATAGGTATACAACATTCTTTTTGAATCTATATTCAAAACTGCCGTTTTGCAGGTGTGCAAAACTGCATATTTAAGTTTCAAAGTTCAAGTAGAGTAGGATATTTAGCATGGTTCTATCGCTTTGCACATTTTAAGATGGCACATTAATGGATGAAGGTTTTTTCGTGTCTGTATACTACGGCATCATAATACAATAGAGAAAAAAATCTTTTATTTAAGTTTCCATAAAGTGATTGTACCAGCATCGGATAAAGCATTTTTCGTTTTTCTCTTGCTTTAATGACCATCATCACCACCACTCTAACCCCTAAATGTATCAAATATACGGAATATTTCATTTCAGATATAAAATAATACGAGTAAAAACTTGGTTATTGTTGCTTGATCCATTCTGGTATTTTACTAGCACAAACAAGCGTAGGGAGAATCTCGGTAAGTGTAATAACGTTTTGGCATAGTTCAATTTTGGATTCATTTTACTCAGTTGTTATTACACATACACTTCTGAAAATTTTTAAGTCTATACAACTATTTGACTTTTAAAAAAATTAGATTTTTATAATTTAAGGACACTCCACTTGCAGGAAAAAAAATATATATATGAAAATTGTATGTTTCGTGCATCCACTGACCTATGGTTAGGAAAAAAAGTTTAATCTCGGCTACCTATGTAATATTCATTAAAACTAAATATTCGAGTTAACACATATAGTGAAAACTCTCAGGAATCTGTGTTTATATGAATTTTTTATCATCTCAACTCGTTAGGGAGTTGTGAACATTTCCGCTAGCCTTCACATCTTAACCCTACAATACAGAAAAAAAAAAAAGATAATCAAAATTAACCTTTAACTACAAAAATTTGCCTTCACTTAATTTTAAAATTACTTAATTTCTTTTTAAGAAAATTCATTGGACTATTTTGAATTGGAATCGCTTTATATTGTACAGCTAGTAAAAAGGAGAAATCTAAAAATTGTTTTTTAATAAAATAAAATCCTTTTTTATAGTCTTCATTATAATTATTATTATTTTTTTTAGTTCGGTAAACTGCTTTTTGTTCTATTAAAAATCATTTAATTTAAATAACAAACTGCAATGACTGAGTTTATTAAAATGATTATGATAATTAAAGGAATATTGTTTGTGTAATATTGATTAATCAAAATTAATTAAATTTAACATATAAATTTTCTTTAACTGTTTAAATATCTGTATACACAGTCTTTTTCATTTATTAAAATATACTAAAATAACAAAAAAAAGTGACGCGCCAAGAAGGAGTAATGCAAACTGGACACAAATTGACATACATACAGGTTTTGATGGAATCAAGCACCAATTCATCATTATCGTCCATCCTACGTGCAATTGGTACTTCAGTGACTTCAAATATCCCTAATAGGCGGCGGGGTTGTGTTCAGTCCCCGGATCCCTCATTCACTGAGGACGTTTGGAGCATCATAAAAAGGGTCCTACAACCAGCTCGGGATTTTACTAATCTAACACAACAAGTGGACAGAATTTGGCACGATACTTCACAGGAGCATATCTGCCAACTCTATCAATTGATAGTAAGCTGAATAAATGCGTACATAAGGGCCAGAAGTGGACCAACGCATTATTGACTTGTTTAATTTGTGAGGCCCTTTCTCTTGATTAAATTATTCAAATTTTCTGAAACTGTAATCAATTTATTTTTCCACATGTACTTCACATCTACCAATTTTTGTACCATTCGGACCACCCATTCCACCTCATCTACCAGTTTTTGTCCCCACTTCTTCTTACAAGGGAAGTATGAATCAGTAAAATTGCTATTGAAACCAAACCACGCTTAAATTAAAGAGCATGATCGAAAACATTGGGCATATCGTACAAATTTGCTGCAACAACTGCCATGGGGGTGAGATATGCCCTCTATTAGTTTTAGTTATTTCTATAAAAGCCAACAAAACACACAGCGTAGTGTTAATAGATGGTGCAGTGCTAGCGTGCTTGGCTTCGGATACGTAGGTCGTGGGATCGAGTCCCCGCAAGGGCTTTGTGTATTTTGTTTTTTTATTTCAACTGAAATATTTATTTTTGATATTTTTAATTAAATTAAATCATTATTGTAAGAGAAAATACATTAATTATATTAAAATAAGTTTTTTTTTTTTTTTTTTTTTTTTTTTTTTTTCAGCGTGGACAAATTAATATATTTTTTTATTAACCAATTTATTTATTTACTAAATTTAAAGAAATTAATAATTTAACGGGAATTACTTTTATATTATATTTAGGTAAGATTTTGTTAATGATTACATTCAGATAAAATTTTGTTAATGATTGTTGTATATAAATTATTAATTACTATTTTTTAACGACGACATTAATAGCAAGAGTTAATTGTCTGCTCTCAACTGCATTATTTATTAATGCTATTTTTTGCATGAAAAATCCTAAATGATGAACAGCTGTTGCTTAACTATTCGACGTCGCATTTAACCTTTATTTCAAATATTTCATTAAACAACTGTCAAGTTTCGTGGTGTCGGAAGAACTGACAGTAATATTGAAGACAATGACAAATTTTCTCAAAAGGATTTTACTAATTTATAATTAATTTACATCTAAAAAAATTCAAAATCTGGGTGAATAGGAATTTTACAAATCAAGTAATCTCGACGAAAAGCCAAATATTTGGCAAAATGCTCGTGATGAACAATAATTGACGGTGAACAAAATTGAAATTCAAATAATTGTGATCAATCTTTTTATATTTCTTGTTCTAATTGTAAAAAATACTTATGGTTCCATGATTTTTCTACATTTAATCATAACTGTTATAAAATATAAACTATATTCGTAGTTTTAAATAAATATATATGTTTTTTTTTATAATTAAAAAAATTGAAAAAATGCATTTCTGAAATTCATTCTCAATACTTTATTAATTGGAATACTCAAAAAATAAAAAATAAAAAATGAAATAAAATAAAATAAAATCTTCTTATGTAATAAGTATTTTCTCTTAAATTATTATTGATTTTTAATTAAAAACGTAAAGAAAAAAAATTGAAAAAATTAAAAAAAAATAAGATACAAAACGCCCTTGCGGGGACTCAATCCCACGACCTACGTATCCAAGTTCACTCACGCTAGCACTGCACCATCTGTTCACACTGCAGTATGTGTTTTGTTGGCTTTTATAGAAATAATTAAAACTAATAGGGGGCATATCTCACCCCCATGGGAGTTGTTGCAGCAAATTTGTACGGTACCCAATGTTTTCTACTATGCTCTTTAATTTAAGCTTGGTTTGGTTTCAATATAGTCCGGTCAATTTGGACAATTGAAATAAAGAAAATTCCGACAGAGCCAAATTTTCGTAGAGACCTTAGGTTCACCACAAAGAATAAGGTGTCAAAAGTCCCCATCGGTCCCATGTGTGCTAAGGGACTTATTCGGTCCCCAAGGTCAAAATTTTGGGTTTTTTGGATTTTTCTCGAAAACGGCAAGTTTTCTCGAAAAAGTACCTCAGAGTAAAGTTGTAGATCTCAAACTTCTCTATAAAAATGGTCCTTATGATTTTTTCTCTAAGACCCACCATTTCTACATGTGTGCTAAGGGACTTATTCGGGTCCCAAGGTCAAAATTTTGGGTTTTTTGGATTTTTCTCGAAAACGGTAAGTTTTATCGAAAAAGTACCTCAGAGTAAAGTTGTAGATCTCAAAATTCTCTATAAAAATGGTCCTTATGATTTTTTCTCTAAGACCCACCATTTCCCAGATATTGCGCTTGTAAGAATCACGTTCTATTTAATATGCACACATTTCCACACCACCTGTGAGGTAGTGTACTCGGCGCGTTTTTTTTAACGTGGTTTCCCCGGTTGGCCTATTCCACGAACCTGTATGACGTTATTTTCAGGAAAAATAGTTATTTAATTGTATGAAGATTATTGATATTGGTTATTGAGTTTAACTGTCGTTCGAATGTTTTTTTGTTACTTTAATCTGACTCATACTCTTCATACTCAACTTCAACAATCATGTTTTCTTCTTCTTCTTCTTTTTCTTCTTCTTCCTGTTGCTGAATGTTCAAAAATTGTTCAAATGAAGATGAATCAGTTGTCTCTTCATCAAAATCACATGAATCTTCCTCTCTTGTATTTAATTGAACATTCGAACACGATAGACCTTGGCAATTGGTACACACTGGAGAACACTGCAACCCTATTTTTTTACAGCCACATTTGGCATTACAACCTTTCTTGCACTTGCAAAAAATAGAGTTAAGAAGTTTTTCTGGAGCAGGGGGCAATAAAGTTTTAATCGGTTCCAAAGTGTTATTTATCACTTTCCAACCCCAGTCTTCAGGGTTCAGTTGATTGCCTTGCCATGTCTGAACTTGATAGTATACTCGAAACAAATGTTGAATAGCAGATGCCGATGTTGGAGGAAGACAAGATAGTTGTACTTGCTTTTTGTTTCGTGTATTTTTTACAAATGTTAAATATCTGTACTTATCTATGCAATCAATTTTTTTTGGAGCTCCATAAACCTCAAGAAGAAACCGAATTCCTTCATTTCTTCCTTTAATTTTTTTATTCTGTAAAATATATTCATTAAAGTTTTTGGTGCAGCAACTTTTCCTTTGGTCGGTGAGTTAGATTCTTTTGTTGTTAATATTTTTTTTTTGTTTTAATTAATTTTTTGCAAACAGTTTCAGAGTTCATTTAAATGGTATATAAGAATCTTATTCTAATATGACCATTGTAAAATTTTATCTAATGATGAACATTCATATTAAAGGAAAAGAAAAATGTGTGTGTGTGTGTGGGGGGGGGGGAGGGCTCCGCTATTATCACAGCCCCGGGCCTTTAAATGGGTAAACTGGGCTCTGGACACAAGTAGGCATTTTTACTTGCTTGAGTACCTGAATATGTATATACGTGGCATATGTGTGCATATTATGTAGAACATGATTCTTACAAGCGCAATATCTGGGAAATGGTCTAGAGAAAAATCTGGTCTTAGAGAAAAATCATAAGAATCATTTTTATAGAGAATTTTGAGATCTACAACTTTACTCTGAGGTACTTTTTCGATAAAACTTACCGTTTTCGAGAAAAATCCAAAAAACCCAAAATTTTGACCTTGGGGCCCGAATAAGTCCCTTAGCACACATGTAGAAATGGTGGGTCTTAGAGAAAAAATCATAAGGACCATTTTTATAGAGAATTTTGAGATCTACAACATTACTCTGAGGTACTTTTTCGATAAAACTTACCGTTTTCGAGAAAAATCCAAAAAACCCAAAATTTTTACCTTGGGGCCCGAATAAGTCCCTTAGCACACATGTAGAAATGGTGGGTCTTAGAGAAAAAATCATAAGGACCATTTTTATAGAGAATTTTGAGATCTACAACTTTACTCTGAGGTACTTTTTCGATAAAACTTACCGTTTTCGAGAAAAATCCAAAAAACCCAAAATTTTGACCTTGGGGCCCGAATAAGTCCCTTAGCACACATGTAGAAATGGTGAGTCTTAGAGAAAAAATCATAAGGACCATTTTTATAGAGAATTTTGAGATCTACAACTTTACTCTGAGGTACTTTTTCGATAAAACTTACCGTTTTCGAGAAAAATCCAAAAAACCCAAAATTTTGACCTTGGGGCCCGAATAAGTCCCTTAGCACACATGTAGAAATGGTGGGTCTTAGAGAAAAAATCATAAGGACCATTTTTATAGAGAATTTTGAGATCTACAACTTTACTCTGAGGTACTTTTTCGATTTAACTTACCGTTTTCGAGAAAAATCCAAAAAACCCAAAATTTTGACCTTGGGGCCCGAATAAGTCCCTTAGCACACATGTAGAAATGGTGGGTCTTAGAGAAAAAATCATAAGGACCATTTTTATAGAGAATTTTGAGATCTACAACTTTACTCTGAGGTACTTTTTCGATAAAACTTACCGTTTTCGAGAAAAATCCAAAAAACCCAAAATTTTTACCTTGGGGCCCGAATAAGTCCCTTGGCACACATGTAGAAATGGTGGGTCTTAGAGAAAAAATCATAAGGACCATTTTTATAGAGAATTTTGAGATCTACAACTTTACTCTGAGGTACTTTTTCGATAAAACTTACCGTTTTCGAGAAAAATCCAAAAAACCCAAAATTTTGACCTTGGGGCCCGAATAAGTCCCTTAGCACACATGTAGAAATGGTGGGTCTTAGAGAAAAAATCATAAGGACCATTTTTATAGAGAATTTTGAGATCTACAACTTTACTCTGAGGTACTTTTTCGATAAAACTTACCGTTTTCGAGAAAAATCCAAAAAACCCAAAATTTTTATCTTGGGGCCCGAATAAGTCCCTTGGCACACATGTAGAAATGGTGGGTCTTAGAGAAAAAATCATAAGGACCATTTTTATAGAGAATTTTGAGATCTACAACTTTACTCTGAGGTACTTTTTCGATAAAACTTACCGTTTTCGAGAAAAATCCAAAAAACCCAAAATTTTGACCTTGGGGCCCGAATAAGTCCCTTAGCACACATGTAGAAATGGTGGGTCTTAGAGAAAAAATCATAAGGACCATTTTTATAGAGAATTTTGAGATCTAGAACTTTACTCTGAGGTACTTTTTTGATAAAACTTACCGTTTTCGAGAAAAATCCAAAAAACCCAAAATTTTGACCTTGGGGCCCGAATAAGTCCCTTAGCACACATGTAGAAATGGTGGGTCTTAGAGAAAAAATCATAAGGACCATTTTTATAGAGAATTTTGAGATCTACAACTTTACTCTGAGGTACTTTTTCGATAAAACTTACCATTTTCGAGAAAAATCCAAAAAATCCAAAATTTTGACCTTGGGGCCCGAATAAGTCCCTTAGCACACATGTAGAAATGGTGGGTCTTAGAGAAAAAATCATAAGGACCATTTTTATAGAGAATTTTGAGATCTACATCTTTACTCTGAGGTACTTTTTCGATAAAACTTACCGTTTTCGAGAAAAATCCAAAAAACCCAAAATTTTTACCTTGGGGCCCGAATAAGTCCCTTGGCACACATGTAGAAATGGTTGGTCTTAGAGAAAAAATCATAAGGACCATTTTTATAGAGAATTTTGAGATCTACAACTTTACTCTGAGGTACTTTTTCGATAAAACTTACCGTTTTCGAGAAAAATCCAAAAAACCCAAAATTTTGACCTTGGGGCCCGAATAAGTCCCTTAGCACACATGTAGAAATGGTGGGTCTTAGAGAAAAAATCATAAGGACCATTTTTATAGAGAATTTTGAGATCTACAACTTTACTCTGAGGTACTTTTTCGATAAAACTTACCGTTTTCGAGAAAAATCCAAAAAACCCAAAATTTTGACCTTGGGGCCCGAATAAGTCCCTTAGCACACATGGGACGGATGGGGACTTTTGACACCTTATTCTTTGTGGTGAACCTAAAGTCTCTACGGAAATTTGGCTCTGTCGGAATTTTCTTTATTTGATCACTATTTTTATGTCTAAATTGACCGGACTAATAGCAATTTTACTGATTCATACTTCCCTTGTTAGTGCGTCGTTTTTTTTTTTTTTTTTTTTTTTTTTTTAATAGAGTGTATTTAGTCCAGTTTACCTATGTGTATCTAACAGTGAAATACATCTTAAAATAGCGTTTAAATTTTGCATTCAAACTTAAGTTTTTTTTAAACAAAATTTTTACTTTTCTACGGTCTACTACTGTATAAATTTATGAAATAAAAAGTATATCAATGATTAAGAAGTTAATTTTAGGAAGTGTTAAAGAATATGAAATTCTTCATTTTCAATATTTAAGGGCCCGCTTCACTCATCGGTGCCGGAAGCCGAAGCTAATGTTATTCTTTGGGAAATATTTCTTTACAACTAACTTATTAATTAATACATATTTTTAAATTCTGTTTTCACATTCTGAAAATTCCCAGCTGTTAAATTGACGGACCTTTTATAAAAAATTATTTTTTTATTTTTTTATATTTCATTTTGAAGCTGCAGAAAACGAATTTTCAATATGTGATTTTTTTTTCATTTTGCAATTTCAAAATAAAATATTAAAAAACAAATATATATATATATATATATATATATATATCAAAAAGGTCCGTCAATTTAACAGTTGGAAATTTTCTGAGTGTGAAAACAGAATTAAAAAATATGTATTAGTTAATAAGTTATTTGTAAAGAAAAATTACTCCATAGGATAACATTGGCTCGGGCTTCCGGCGACGGTATGTGAAGAGGACCGTTAATAGTAAAATAAGAGAATATACTTTAACTTGTCATTTATGAGGTAAGAAATATGAAAATACCTATATGTATATTTATGTAATTATTTATTAATTATATCAACACTTGTAAAATAAACTAAAATGCATTTCTTCTTGCTGTATGATACCACTTATTTCGGAGGGATACACTAAGAAAAATATTTGTGAATGTCGTCTAGAATTTAAATTGTGTCTCTAGTAAAAATAGTTCCATGACATCCTTTTAAATTCCAGTTCTCTTTGCTAACGAGTTCGAAAAACCCCTATTAGAATTCTATAACATTTTACTGTATTATCAAGGTCAATTTTTTAAAAAAATCTTTGCGATAAGTGCGAAAACAATAGGTTAGTTTTAATAATTATAATTCTGTTTTATGACCCAATTCTAAAACATCAAGTGAGAATTCCTTATAACATTGTTTTGCCATCTAGAAAAGTATAGACTAGAAATTCGCGATCATTTCGTCTATTCAGATTATTTATTGACATTATACGTATAGCTCGTAAATATACACTCTGTCACAAAAAAATATATGCACCCAGAAGAAATCGAACCACAATTACGAAACTTGGTACAAATGTAGTCTGGTAAGAGGTATGCAAATGATTAAAATTTCAATGCCAATGAGACAAGGCTAAGCACGTTATGCGCATCTGAACTGCGCAGCTGGGCGAGTTTAAAAGCAGGATTTCTCGCACCGTAGAGCTATTCAAACGAATCTGTCGACTTTAATGGAAGGTATTGTGACTTGAGATGCCTTTGAGACGTAATCGGTGGCAGTACAGACAATTGTCGGATAGTGAGAGGGGTCGTAGAGAAGGCCTCATAGAAGCAGTTTGGTCGTTCAGACATATCAGCCGCCACCTCGTTCGGAGCGATATGGTAGTTGCTCGGGATTGGTAACAGTGGGTCACGGAAGGGAGAATCAACCATTGAGGAGGGTCAAGACGTCCCAGTAGCGCAAATGAACACGAGGATCGAGCAATCATAAGAGCGACCACGTCCGCACCAACAGCGTCATTAGCCTCGATTCAATGCCATTTACCACATTCTAGGCATCCAGTAGTATCGAGGGAAACCATTCTGAGACGACTGGCCGACGCTGGTATGAACAGCCGACGTCCATTAAGACACCTACCCCTAACCCCACATCATAAGCAGTGTCGACTGGATTTTTCTCGACCCAAAGCAAGCTGGAGTGTGACCGACCTAACGTGTGATCTTCAGTGATGAATCCCGATTCAGTCTCAGTGCTGATGACCATCGCACACGCGTGTGGAGGCGGCCAGGCCAGCAGTCTGATCCGGCATTTGTTGTCAAGCGTCATACAGCCATTACACAAGGTGTGACAGTGTGGGGAGCGATTTGTTGGGACACACGATCCCCTCTAGTCATCCTTCAAGGCACTCTGATGGCTCGCAGTTACGTGGACAGCATTTTAACGCCAGTTGTGCTGCCTATGCTATCAAGCCGCACAAGTGCCATTTATCAGTAAGATAACGCTCGTCCACATTCTGCTCGACTCTCCCAACAATATCTTCAAGGATATGACGTACTCCCATGGCCTGCCAGGTCACCAGACCTCTCTCCAATAGAGCACGTCTGGGACGTGCTAGGAAGGCAACTGCAGCCGTGCCAGAATACTGATGTATTAACTGCCCAGTTGAAAAGATTATGACATGATATTCCGCAGGCGGATATAGGTGACCTAATTGATTCGATGCCACGCCGTGTTTCGGCTTGTATAGCTGCCAGAGGTGGCTTTACTACTTACTGATTTGTAACATTTTCATGCCCTAACTTCTTAATAAAACGATCTTTTGTTCTGAATTTTTAATCATTTGCTTATCTCTTCATACACTACACACATGTTAAGTTTCGTGATTGTAGCTCATTTCCTTCTGGGTGCATATATTGTTTTGTGACAGAGTGTATATTTCTAGTTTAGGGATTCAGAAAATGACTATTTATTCGTTCTAGATCAAAGAGGTATATTTTTTTTGCTGTTCATTATCAAATAAACATAACCTCTTCGAACATCCTCTCTACCATTCACAGAGAAGAAAATCGCAACAAATGTAATTATTTAATCACTTGTCCACACACTTTGACACATTTGGTGACTGTTTTCAAAATTTTCAGATATACTTTTATATATTTTGTAAAAGTTTTGCAAATATCACTTTGTAACCGTGAATTTTATATTTCATTATCCACATCTCTTATTTCACATACTGCAACAAATAATTTAGTGATTATTATTTAGTGGCGTGGTAATTATCTCTTTTTATAGTCATAAGAAATGTTAAAAAAAAAAAAGAAAACTTTAGTTGAATGGATATGAAAAAATGTTGAACAGTGTTATCAGTATGCTGTATTTAGTTGTGCCTGTGTATTGTATTGTATCTACCATTCACAGAGAAGAAAATCGCAACAAATGTAATTATTTAATCACTTGTCCACACACTTTGAACCATTTGGTGACTGTTTCAAAAATTTTCAGATATACTTTTATATATTTTGTAAAAGTTTTGCAAATATCACTTTGTAACCGTGAATTTTATATTTCATTATCCACATCTCTTATTTCACATACTGCAACAAATAATTTAGTGATTATTATTTAGTGACGTGGTAGTTATCTCTTTTTATAGTCATAAGAAATGTAAAAAAAAAAAAAGAAAACTTTAGTTGAATGGATATGAAAAAATGTTGAACAGTGTTATCAGTATGCTGTATTTAGTTGTGCCTGTTTATTGTATTGTATCTACCATTCACAGAGAAGAAAATCGCAACAAATGTAATTATTTAATCACTTTTCCACACACTTTGACACATTTAGTGACTGTTTTCAAAATTTTCAGACATACTTTTATATATTTTGTAAAAGTTTTGCAAATATCACTTTGTAACCGTGAATTTTATATTTCATTATCCACATCTCCTATTTCACATACTGCAACAAATAATTTAGTGATTATTATTTAGTGACGTGGTAATTATCTCTTTTTATAGTCATAAGAAATGTTAAAAAAAAAAAAAAAAAAAAAAAAGAAAACTTTAGTTGAATGGATATGAAAAAATGTTGAACAGTGTTATCAGTATGCTGTATTTAGTTGTGCCTGTTTATTGTATTAGTTTTTCCACTTAGCATAGTTCCAATGTATCACAAACATTTTTAGCTATCTGTCCACCTTTAAAAAGGGTAAAACTGTAATTTTGTTTCCACTGTAGAACTTTTTCAATGCAATAATAATAATGATAATAATAATAAAAAAATCAAGATTAACAATATAAGTATACATTTGAACATAAATCTGATGGCTATTATAAATAGGAATTACATTTAACCTATTTGTAGTCACGCCGTTTCCATTTTTGCAATTTGGATGTGGTTTTACTAGGATGTACTTTGAATTTTTGTAAGTGGATAAACGCGATGATGTTAAAAATTTAGTAGTGATACTACGTAACTCATTTACCTTTGTATAGCAACATCGTAACAATGAATAAACCATTTGGAAGTAAAGAACTCTGACAGCATATGCAAACAATGCCAAAAACTGAGACGTAACACTGTGAATCTCATTTCCGGTTGTATAGCAATGTATAAATCGTTTAGATGCAAAAAAAAATCTGACCGAATAAATGAGAAATGTAAATATTGAGCAGAAAGACTGTGAAATTGATTTTCTTCTGTGTAGTAACAGCCTAGCAGTGAATAAACCATTGAAAAGAAAAACTCTGACCGCATACACGCGTTCATGACGATGAAAGTTTTAAAATCAAGCTAAATATTTGTAATTACATAATTGTGTTGAAAAAAGAGACAACAGATCAGTAAATAAATATATCTGGTTGCGGCGGTCAGAAGGTTAATAATAAAGAACCAAATAAGCAGAAGAGCTTTGTGAAAATAGAAAACATTAAAATGTATTATTATTTTTATTTTGCTCTTAATATGACGAATTTCAAATATCAGTGTACGTTAATATGGGCATATTGAATCACAATAGCAATTTTCATGAATTTTCCTATTTAAGAAATTAGTGACGCCTGTTGGTTGGCTAATTTCTCCAAAAGCATCATTTTTATACACCGGGAATCTTCCAGGGAACCAGAAACCATTGACTACATGTACGAACGATGTTAAAATTTGAGCAATAATGCTGTGAAACTGATTTGTTTCTATGTATCAACAACCTAGCAGTGAATAGACCATTTAGAAAAAAAAACTTTGACCGCATATACGCGCTCATGACCATGAAAGAGATAAAATCAAGGTAAAGATTCATAATTATGTAAATTTGACGGATTTAAAAAAAAAAAAAAAAAAAAAAAAAAAAAAAGAATAAGTAAACAGATACATTATGTTACTGCGATCAGACATTAATAAGAAAGAGTGAAATAGGCTGAAAAGCTTTTTAAAAAGAGAAAACTTTTAAAAGGGTTATTTTATTTTGCTCTGAAGCTGATTTTATATTGCTCTTAAGTTTCAAACATCAGTGTATCTAATAAGGGTATTACTGAATAACAATAACAATGTTCATGAAATTTCATATTTAAGAAATTAGTGACGCCCTTTCATTGGTTAATTTCTCCATAAAGCATCGTTGTTATACACCGGGAATCTTCCAGGGGACCAGAAACCATTGACTGCATATACGAACAATGTTAAAAATTGAGCAGTAATACTGTGAAACTGATTTGTTTCTACGTATCAACAACCTAGCAGTGAATAGACCATTTAGAAAAAAAACTTTGACCGCATATACGCGTTCATGACCACGAAAGAGATAAAATCAAGGTAAAGATTCATAATTATGTAAATTTGGGGGATTAAAAAAAAAAGGATAAGTAAACAGATAATGATGTTGCTGCGATCAGACGATTAATAAGAAAGAGTCAAATAGGCTGAAAAGCCTTTTAAAAAGAGAAAACTTTTAAAAGTGTTATTTTATATTGTTCTTAAGCTGATTTTATATTGCTTTTAAGTTTTCAACATCCGTGTATCTAATAAGGGCAATACTGAATCACAATAACAATGTCCATGAATTTCCAGTCTCAATAATTCAGTGACGCCTGTTTATTGGTTAATTTCTCCATAAAGCATCGTTTGAATACACCTGCAACCTTTTAATGAAGAAGTAAGCACGTAAACACATCAGAGGTGTAAGGCAGAAAAACCTAAAAAGTAAAATAATATTATAATAAATTATAACTTAATTTAAAATCCTACAACTATAAATATATGCAGATATATTTTACGGCCAGCTTATACAATGTATATTAATTCAGGAATCTTCATACACAAACAATATGAAACGAATATAAAGTTAAAAAAAGAAAAAGTTTTCTGGTATATTTTAAGTCTAAAACCGGAAAATTAGCAGTTATATTTTAAAAGTTCAATATTTCCTTAGAGAAACATGGGAAATAAATAAATTATGATGAACTCAAGTTGAAAGTTGCAATCATAACTCCATAAGTCAGTAGCACACCCGTTGCTGAAAATATAAGACTTCGGTCAATGACTACAGAATCGAGAATTGTAAATCCAAAGTAATGAGAATTTAATTTACATTGTTGATGATATTTTTTGTCGTACATATTTCCATTCACTGAATTTTCAATTTCATATTTTGCATCTGATGCATAATTACTTACTGAAGAAGCAGAGAAACAAATAATGAGAAAACAAATACTCCGATATATTAGAACTAAAATTTGATACACTTTTATGTGATTCGGGTCAGTTTTATTGAAAATGTAACTGTAAGCATGAAAGAACATTGAGAATAGTGACATGAGTATATTTAACAGTAACATTGTGCTGAAATTTTCGTTTGTTTCCTTAGTAATGTCAAGTATTTCATTGTAAGTTGCAATCAAATACTCGTTTTTAAATCTGACGCTTTTAGCACATTCCTTTAATGCTATAAGGGTTTCCTTTAAAATGAAGCAGATAGCGCAGAAATAAATTGCAACGGACATATCCATTTTCTTCCAAAACACACAAAATTCTCGAACATAAATAATTTCATCAGGAACAATATTTGTTAGATTAAATTTGTGTGATATTTGAGCATTCGGAAAGAAAATTATCGGATAAAAATAAGCAATCAAAATGGCTAATATCATAACGTCAGATAACAAAATAATAGCAATCAATTTCCACTTAAAATTATGTGTGTTTTTATAGATTGGAGTGTGCAATCTGGATAATCTGGTAAGTATTAAAATCAAGATTTTTTGACGATAGAAAAATATACATCTTTGTATTAAGCCAAGAATGAAAAAACATGTCTCAACAGCTACTTCTATGACACTTTTATCGACATGTTGGAAATTAATGTACACTTCTACTAAATAATAAAGCATAATTCCATCAATAAACAATGCAAATAAAAGTGATAAGAAAATTTTTACACTGTTCTTTCTTTGGGATATACCGTCAGTTATTAGACCAATTCCATGTAGCCAAAATGCAATATTAAATATTTCATAAACTTCTTTGGCAGTTTGCATTAATCGTTGCCTTTTGGGCTTGAAAGTTGACATCGAAGATATTGGTGTTCCTTCATCAAAATGAGATATTTTTGGAGATAAATTCATTTTATTTACCTAAAATAGGTAAAAATTCAAAGCATCAGTGACTGAGAATAATAAAAACATAAATACATGTACTGAGAATAATAAAAACATACATACAGTAAATCGTACAGTAAATATACAGTATATTTATAAGATTATGTTTGTTCTATTTTTTATAAGCAAATATTAAAAATAACATTCATTGAACCTGAAATTTGGAATACTGAATGACATAAAACGGGAAAAGACTAAAAAGATTTAAGAATTTTTGATATAAGTGTTTTTTTTTTGTTTTGTGAAATTTTCTGTTAATTTGGAAATGGTTAAATGTTCTTGTGCCTTTTACAAAATTCAAACACGCTACATATTATTCTTGGAATATATCTGAGTAATGCAGGGTGATTCATAAAAGTTCCAACAAACATTAAGGGTAAGTCAGACATACAGACACAAATAATCTTTACATAGAAACATATAGGCAGAAACGTCATGTATGCGCACCAACGAGACAAGAATACAAAATAAATCAATGCAGATATGGGTTACAAAAACAGGTTTATAAAATATTGTTTGCATAATGTTACAGAAGGTGCTAAAAATTCTTGAGCTCTGCAATAATACAGTGTTTCTCAATTCACTCTCGGCCAAACAGCGTCCTCTAGTGAGCATACATGAAGTTTCGGCCAATATGTTTTTATGTGAAAATGATTTGTTTCGGTATTCCTGAACTAACCGTAAAATTAGTCGGAACTCTTTCGAAATATTCTGTACAAGGAAAGAAAAGTTGTATGTATTTTATGTTATTTTATGCATCCTCAAAATACATTAATTACAAAACTGTATCAAACTAAAAATTGAATTTTAGAAATTAAAAATAATGTACATGTAAAAGATTTGCAATAAATCATAATCATATGAGTTCACCAATTGCTTCCGTATAATGTTGACATTTTAAAAATTTTCATTAACATTTTATTTCAGGTTACTTTCAATGCATATTACTCCTTATTTTGCTCATTTTCTATACAATGTTACAATGATTAAGAACAACTCCAATTGAAACAGTTCTGGAAGCAGTCAATGCTAATCAAAACTTCAGGGTGATTATAATTAAAGTTACAATTTCAAAACGCTATAATTTTAAAACTACCCATCAGAGCGATTTGATATTTTACCAGAGCAATCATAAGGCAAGGAAATTTTGTTTGGGGGAGGAAAAAAGTAGTTCCAACATGTTCCTCTAGATAGCGCTGTCAGGGTAATGTCAGGGAAAACACCTAAATGGACTCACTATACACAGGAATGTTGTTAGCAACCCAATAGAATAGCAGGAAAGAATAGACTTTAAGGGTTTACTACAATTTTTTTTTAGCAAAAAGGCAAGAATACGTGTTTACAGCGGAAACAGTCATAGTGAAAAGAGAAAAAGAGGAGCTTCATGTAACAAATGCTTTACGGATTATCTAACGGCATATTTTGGAACATTTTTTTTTTCTTTTGCCAAACAAAATTTCATTGCCTCCATATTGCTCTGGTGACAACAAATCGCTCTGATGGGAAGTTTTAAAATTATAGCGTTTTGAAATCGTAACTTTAATTATAATCACTCTGTGTTTGTATATTTAATTCAGCATTAGAACATAAAATATAAACAAAACCTACCTTACTTGCACTTACATATTACACTTGCTAATTTCTGTCACATTTAATTTAAATTATTATTGCTTGTACAACACTCTATAAGTAAACGGCTTCAATAACTAATTAATTTATTACTGATAATTTTTCATTCCTTCATCCCCAATAAAAGCAAAGAATTCATCGTTAAATTATAATTGGTTTGTAATTTGAAGTATTTTGCAACATGTACCATGTATATATATATATATATATATATATATATATAAGTTAAGAACGTGTACAAACTTTAAAGATCTGTCAATTATCAAGCGTTTAAACTGAAAGCCCAATAAAAATTTTAATTTTATCACGAAGTCGAGTTGAGTACATGGGATATATATTTCTCCATAAGCGCTTTGTAAGAAACACGTAAGGATAGTGTACTAGAAATTAGATTGCATTTCTATTATGCATCTTTAGAAGAATGACAGTTTACCGAAAAATGAATTTTAGTCAATGAAACTTGACAAACAAACCTAATATAGATAATTATTTTCAGAATATAAAACTAGTGCTATTTTGTCAAAAGATACAAACATTTTATGAAGAAAAAAATGATGTTATATAAATCAATAACACACATTTTTATAAATATTTATAAATTTTCTTTAAAATATCCATAAATTTTTTTTAGCATGAATATTAGGTAAACATCATGTATGTACTTTAGTAAATTAGTGTGGAAAAAACATCAAAATTAGTTTAACAGATAACTGAAGTGTCATATTTTGTTAGAATATTGATAAAGCCTTAAAATGACTGTCGCATCAGATAAAATGTCACGGAAAAGTTTTCGAAAAATGCATTTATCACTGTAATGGGCGGGATATTAATTTTAAATGAAAAAAAAAAAAGATTGTTTTTAATTATTTATTTATCCAATCACGAATACTCTGGAAATTATACATGATTTAAAAAGTATGCTTTAACAAGTATATAGCATTATTTAATATCATTCATTCAAAAATTATCAGATTTCCTTGACTTTAAATCAATATTTTTAAGATGTATTATTGCATCTCTTTGTAGTTATCTAAAAAATATTCCAAATACATTAACTGTATGAAGTCTAGATCGAGATTTTATTTTTTATTAAAAGTCGTTTATATGTGTACTGCTCTGGAAGATCCTGTAGTACCTGTCTAAATTTTGAGGACATTTTTCGATACTGATATTTAATTGTGATTTTCGTCATAAAGTAAGCTTGTTGCTTTATAAAGAACTTGATTGTTCAAAAGTATTCGTGGGAAAGTCTTGAAAAAGCAAATACTATGAGCCTTGGTTCTGTGTACAGTCTGTAACAAAAGTGTCCGAACACTAGAAAAAATTCCTATGTAAAAAAAGTACACTTCATACGGTTTTGTTAAATAAATCCTTATCGAATCGTGTTCTTAGACTGACTAAGAACAGGATTCGACAAGGATTTATTCAACAAAACCGTATGAAGTGTACCTTTTTTACATAGGAATTTTTAGTAGTGTACGGACACTTTTGTTGCCGACTGTACTTAAAAAAATATACCGCATTCATATAAAAGAATAAGTAGTCATTTTCTGAATCCCTAAACTAGAAATATAGATTTCAGCGATATGCGTATAAAGTAAGCCAATAAACTGAATAGAAGAAATGATCGAGAATTTTTAGTTTATATATTTCTAGATGGTGAAACAATATTATAAATATAATGAATCCTTCGTATCGCAATAAATTCTCAGTTGATTTCCTGGATCATAAACACGAATTACAGTTGCTAAAACTTGCCTCTGGTGTTCGCATGTTGCAAATTAGTAAACATTATTTTAGATGATATTTAAAACAAACGTCTTCATCTTTTACATCATGATATTTTAGTGTTTTCAAGTCGAAACGTCTTCAAGAAACTAAAAATGACATTTTAATTCTTCAATTCAATTTTTACCACATGTTCATTTATTTATCTATATTATTATTTTCACGTGACGTATTTGAATTTTGCATATTTAATTTAACATTATTATCTTATTTTGCGATGTCGTATTAAAATTCCGCAAAGGAACGGAAAGAATTGATTTAAAAAACAGAAATTAAACTTTGTTTTACTGATGGTTAATCAAGGTTTGATTTCTATGATGATAACAACTATTGTACACTATACTGAACTACCTTTTTAAAATATACGTATATATAGGATAGGTGCGTGATTGACATGCTCCAGTAATTGACATCTATCCCGAAATAATTAATAAATAAGAAATATAATAAAATCATATATTTTACATATAAGAATTTTAGCATTTTATGTCAAACACTGGAGCATAGGGTGCTAATAACTGGTAAAATGAATAACTAGCAGTGTCGAACACTGGAATATAGGGGGGCTATCACTGATAAAATGGGATTTTTTTTTTTGTGTGTATGTAGGAGCCTCGCCTCCCCCCCTCTCTTGGGGGAAGTCCCCCCTCGTGGGGAATAAATTTTCATGATGGGTATCTTTCAAAAGAGCTGGCCAATACCTTTAAAACGAATGGTTGAACCACCAATCTGTGATAATTTAAAATAAAGTTATCGATTTTTTTTCATTTTTAACAATAAGAATAGTAAGAATAATAAGAATAATAATAAATTCAACTTTTTTTTTTTTTTTTAATATATATATATTTAGTGTTATACTACTTCTTTAATATAGAAATCCTACATTATCATAAAAGATAATTTTTTAACATAATTATTTTAACAAATTATCGTTTAAAAACAGAATTATTTTTTAATAACCGAATAAAATTCTATATAAATGTAAGTGCATTAATGAAACGGGGGGTTGAGGGGGTTTGTAGCTCCCTCACGCAGAACTAATTATATAAAACTCTTCCGAAGCGTAATATGAATTGTTTAACACTGGTTTACATAACGGTACTTGTTATCTTACCTCTTAATCTGCAACCTGTATTTATAGTATTGAATTTCTGGGTAAGAGAAAGTCGTGTGAGTGACACACCAGATTATTATTATTATTATTATTATTATTATTATTGTTACACTTTTTGAATATAGTAATATAATCGTTTAATAACTACTAGCAAACTTGTGCAAAACTTTCGCACTTTATTTCTCTTCTTATTTACTTTTAAAATTTTAAACTCTTAAATATCATACTAATTACACCACCTAAATAAATTTTTAATTTAACAAAAGACAAATTAGAACTAAATTAATATTGTGCGGCAGTGAAACAAAAATAATTCAAAGAAAGGTTTCAAAATTAAATTCATGGTTTACGACCTAGTTTTCATGTTTCCGCAGGCTGTACAGTTTTAATATACGACACGAACGATGAATTTTAAATTTTTGTCGCCATGTTGGCGATGACTTTTTATTTATTTATTTTGGCATAATTTTTTGTTAAAAAATAATAATAATAATAATAATTTCTATTTTAATTATTATTTTTTATGATTTTTTTTTTTTTATGATTTTAGGATAATAATGCCTGATCTGTTTATATCTTTAAAGTATTGCTAGGTTTCAAATTACCTTCATGAAAATTCTGAAGTTGCAACTCTTTTTAAAAAAAACATTTTTCTATAAAATCATCTCTTCAAACAAATGCAGCCATTTTTCTTTATTAGATCATAGAGCTCCGCATGCGTAAATATTCTCACTTTATATATATTATTTTTTTTTCTTCGTGTATTTTATTAATTACATCACTATCGCATCGTTTCGACAAAAATTAATTGTAACTGGAACCACGTTAGAAGAATATTATATAGAGAGTTACTGGTGCTTATGATGAAAAAAATCACACGTTTCAATTAAACAAGCAATTCTTAAGCGCACTAATTTTTTTAATCTCCATGGATAATATCATAGATTATTTGAGGATAATTGGGTGTTATAAGGAGTTATATATTGCAAGTTAACATGTCTTTTTTAAGAAAATCCTCATTGATTTCTTTTAATTTCTTTTTATTTTTATTTCAAAACTTGTATTTGTGACTTTTGCATTACCGAAAAGTTTTTTTTATACGCTATAAAACAAATCCATTTTACGAATTGCTTTGGAAGTATTAAAAAAAAAATCTGTAGTGACTCCACTCGACATTCCGAACATTGAGTAATTAACAGTTTTGTAGATAAAGTAAAGAAAGAGGAGTTGTTAAACAAAAAAAAAGAGAGAAAACCATAATAGTGTGTTTGAGTATTTTTCTCCATCTATTACACGATGTTTTATTTAACGCTACTGAACTTTGAGCCCATAGATCATAATGATAAAGAATTTTTCGTTGTGTCCCTGTAAAAACCTATAAATGCTAGATTCACCAAAATGCTTATAGTTAGTGCAACAGTGATTTAAAATACTCATATAAATTTTCAGCTCAATTCAATAAGGCGTTTAGATGCTATCGTACTTTTAAAAATTTAGTCCCATAGGCCATAGTGATAAAGAATTTTTGTTTGTATCCCTGTAAAAAAACTGTAAGTGCTAGATTCTCCAAAATCTATACAGATTGAGTATTTGTGACCTATAATATGTGTATAAATTTTTTGCTCAATTGAATAAGGCGTTTAGATGCTATCGCACTTTTAAGATTTTGCTCCCATAGGCCATAATGATAAAGAATTTTTCTTTGTGTCCATGTAAAAAAACTATAAGTGCTAGATTCACCAAAATCTATAGGGTTCGTACTATGGTGACTAAGTGTAATTCACCAAAATCTATACAGTTAGTTCAACTGTGATCTATAACATGTGTACAAATTTTTTGCTCATATTAATAAGGCGTTTAGACGCTATCACACTTTTAAAAATTTGGCCCCATAGGCATAATGATAAAGAATTTTTCTTTGTGTCCCTGTAAAAAAACTATAAGTGCTAGATTCTCCAAAATCTATACAGATTGAGTATTTGTGACCTATAATATGTGTATAAATTTTTTGCTCAATTGAATAAGGCGTTTAGATGCTATCGCACTTTTAAGATTTTGCTCCCATAGGCCATAATGATAAAGAATTTTTCTTTGTGTCCCTGTAAAAAAACTATAAGTGCTAGATTCACCAAAATCTATAGGGTTCGTACTATGGTGACTTACAATATGCGTACCAACTTTCAGGTTAATCGAACAAAGCGTTTAGACGCTAGCATGTTCACTCACAGACATATACACATATACACATACACACATACACACACACATACATACATCATCGTAAAAATAGTGAAAACGGACTCAGGGGACCTCAAAACGTATAGAAACATCAAAATCTCGAATTCGGATTTTTGACATGATTACAATACTTTCCTCACTATAGTGTTCGGAAAGTAAAAATCACCTTAAGGCAGAAAATATAGATAGAAATAATCAGAAAATGAAAAAAAAAAGCAGCGAATACGAAAATGGGATGTAAAACCAATAAGAAAATAGTAGGTATCTACCGGCCGTAGTTGCCAGATGCATACTACAGTTTTATTTTTTAACATCCCTGATTTTCTTCAGTATAACACTATTGGTTTAAGCACATTTTTCCTGTTTTTTATATAAAGCGTCCGTTTTAATATAATAATAGTGTGCAAAAATAAAATTCAAGTATGCACCTGGCAACCCTGCAACTGGTGCTAGCTGCTTAAAATCTTCTTGTTCGAACACCACAAATTATGAAAATAGACAGTCGAAAGAGTCAGCTCGACCTTCCACCAATTACAAAACATCATCACATCAGACACCAAGATTTTTCTCATGAGGATGGATAGTGCATAATTATTTCGACACGAAAAAATCGTTGCGTGTTTTCGTGGCGTTTACTTACAAAAATTTTATTCATCATTTTATGTTTTTAGCTATATGAGAGGGAAAAAAAATATATATATATATATTTAAATTCTTTCTAAAATAATACTGCTCTGCAAAGAAGAAAAAAAAATCGAGATCTGATACCATTTTTACTGATTCTTATGTAAAATGACCTCCTGAATCCGAATATGACTCCCATTTTGCTCTGTCACCCACCGTTTTCTAGATACACCACCCCTTCTCTCAATTTATTACCCTGTTCGATAATTTTATTACCATGAATTTGATTTGAATACTGAAAAATAATTAATTTAACACCTAAAAACAAAAAAAATATAAAGTTAAAAAAGTAACATTAATAACAGATTAAAAAAATATAAGTATGTAATGCATAATTTCAATGGCAAATCCCCCCCCACCCCCCCCCCCAAAAAAAAAATCCCTTGTCTCAAATGTCCATGTTTTAGAATTTTCTAACTCTGTAGCCCCTCTGAAGATATTTAATGGTTAAAATAATCCCCCCCCCTCCTAAAAATCAAATTTATAGCCATAAAATCACCGAAAAATTATAAAAATAAGGGGCTGTTCCTAAAAAACGGTGGGTGATAGGGCAAAATGGGCAAAATTTTCGGATTCAAGAGGTCATTTTACATAAGAATATGCTGAAATGGTGTCAGAGGCAATTTTCATGCTGAACAGTGTAATCATAGTTTTTTTTTTTTTCTTTTTTCAGGAAAATGCTTCTTTTTATGAATTTAATTTCGAGATGTTTATTTATTTATGTGTTTATAAAATATACTTTGTTTTCATGAAAAATCACACAAAGCCATATACCCTGTTTCATAAATCATAATCAATTTTAAAGTTATATTTATCACTTATTTGAAAAGATATTCTATATGAGAACTCTGAATGATTCCAGCACCTCACAGTTGAATTTTTTGGAAACGATGTATGCATGAATTCTAAAAAATATTATATTTTACTCCCAAATGTAGTCACGTTTCGATACACTTTCTGAATCAAAGATTAAAAAAATCCATTTTGAATAAAAGTACAAAATCTGCAGAAAAGGTTTAGTGAAACGTTTCCATAATCTATAGTGTATGCCTTTTAAACTACGTAAAATGCAATAAATGCGATACTTTAAATATGATTATATTTCATGGGATATAATTTTAGTTTATTGGATTTTTTACGTAAAAACTTTTCTGCTAAACTTACAAAAAACGGTGTGACATAGATATTTTACTTTCCAATGCGTAACAGATAAAATTTCTTTTTCTCGTTTTGTCATAAAAAATAAAGAAAAAAAGAAATTTGAATCACTTGAAATATTTATATAAATTTGTATGCACTTTTTAGACTCATTTTGTTTAGCTATAAAAATCTATATAAAATTTCTTTAATTTGGACTAGTTACGATTAACTTTCGTTGAAACGGTAGGATAGTGACGTAAGGTGTTACATCATTGTTCAACTTAGATTATACTGACCAAATGGGGACGCCCTTTTTTTTTTGAAGGCATTTTTCTAAGTTTTAAAAAATTGTAGAAACTAAATTATTAATCAATAACACTTTATTTTTAGTCCTTATTTATTAGGAATGGAAAAATACATCCATAATTTGATAATTGTAGCAATTTTTAATGTATCTCTATTATAAAGGTACTCTGATCTGGTCAGCCTAGCCTAGATCCAAAACATAAATTCAACTCCTAGAGACAAATCTTCCGTGGAGGATCAAAATTGCGATGGCATGTCTCCGGACCATCTCTATGGGTGAGTCCCAGACCGTCGCCAATTGCCCATCTGCGCAGCACTAGTGCGACGAAAAACCCAACCAACCAACCTAGAGACAAATCGATTATAAATGCTTTGGCTACAGATTTCGGCTACAAAAATTTAATGTAATACACTTTAAATTCACATTTTCTTAAATATATTGAAAATTTATTAACTTTTTTTGTGTTAAAACATATGATCAAAATCTCATATTTACAAATATATTTTGAAGAATTTTAAGAGTCCTGCTGTGAAGAATTTTAAGAGTCCTGCTAATGTAGTCCTGCTGCTTCCTTATTTGTTCTCAACCAATCATTACGGGCTCAAGTAACAAATGGATTCATCCTTTTTTATTCAAGTTATCCTCATACTGTAACCGTATCAAAATTCCAGTTATATATAAGATGCTGTCTCATTTGTTGTTGTGTAAATTACCTGATGATGCCATAACACTCTGGTGAAAAGTTTTGTAAACGATTATAATAAATTTTAATACGTGTTTAAAGTGTTTTTTAATATATCTTAATTACAATGTTAACACGTTTGCTTAGTAGAAATTCTAAACTTTTAGAAGTTTTAGATTTAGATTATAATTTTAAGACAGTTAGGTTTCAGATTATAATGGTGGCTATTCGGCAGTACAGTTGTGGTACTATCACCCATATTTTTTTCCATTATAAATAGAATAAACGTTATTTCTTTTAATTTCTTTATTTCTTTTGTAGATATATTTATTAACTATGGAATTTCTGTTATATATGACTATATTGACGGCTCATTGTAAAAGTGGTATAACTCCATATTTTTTAAATATATATATATATTTGCTTAATTGTATCACCTTTTGTCACATCTTTCATTATAAAAAAGAAAAAAAACCCAATAATTGCATTAAAATCCCATAAATGATATTACGTATTTTTCTCAGAAAACTAAAACTTCTAAATATTCATTATACAAATGAATTTTCTAAGTTGCTTCAAATTATTTTTAATTTAATTTATAAATTCCTATAACTATGATTTGTATTAAACACAAAATCGATAATACTTAATGAATCTTGACTTTTTTTCCTACACATAAATTTGAAAAAACTCGTTATTTCAAAATCAATTTCCAGGGAGATAAATCACTTTTGCAATCAATGACCCAGTGCTAATTTAATTTAGTCAAACTTGAGGAAATAGTATTGATTTTTAATATAACAATAATTTAATTCTATAAATTTTAAACCTCACGGCGAAAAAAAATGAGATTTTTTAAAAAATCATATTAGGTATATAGGTAGTATAATGCAGATATTCTGCTCGGGAAAGACTAATGAATAAATATTTAAAGGAACTTTCAATATTTTACTCCTTATAATATAAATTTTGATTATTATTTTTGTTTAAACGTAAATGTAAAAGGTAAATGCACTAGTGATTGACACTTTTAGAGCAATCTCTGATGTTTTTAATGTTCTAGTCATCAGAAAATATTAGATATGGTATGAAGGACATTCAGAACCACATATATCTTAAAATATATACATTTGGTAACAAATATTTTTTTTATGATTTTTTATTTGACACCCACTCAATGTTCCAGTAATTGACACTACCAGTTTTTCCTTTTATTAGTAATTGGCACCCTATGCTCCTGTGTTTGACATAAAATGTTAAAATTCGTTTATGTAAAATATATGATTTTATTATTTTCTTATTTATTAATTATTTCGGGATAGAAGTTAATTACTGGAGGATGCCAATCACTAGAGCACCTACCCTATATTATACATAATTTATATAGCTAACTGCACTGATGTGTAAAAATGAAGGACGAAATATAAAAATTAGCATAAATGTGGAATTAAACAACGGAATGGTACAGAACACTAATAAGGAAATAGACTAGTGACCGATCCTGTAGAGGAACATATTCCGAAGTGCATAAAGCGTACGGGGGGCGGTGTATGCTTAGCAACACAATGAAAGTCAGTAGTGATGAAAGGCACTAAAGTATAGTGACTTCAGTGGCGTCCAATTAATGCGACGCCTGATAGGCGAGCATACAGTTCGACAAACATAATTTAAACCAATGATGGCTAGTACTGAAGAGTTCAGACTTCCCTATAGCAATTTCACGATTCTTGAGTTTATTTCAAAAAACAGCAATTAGAACATATCTTAGAGTATTCAGAATTAGCCGTGCAAGAGCAACAATGATGCAAAGACACCAACGTATTGTTCTACAAAACAGAAAAAATTGATGGCAATCAACTGGTAGTCGAAACGCATATGCAATAGAATACTGGACATCTAGTATGATCCTATATCATATAGAAAAACATGATATATTTTCACTAATCGAATCGTGCACATTGATTGTGGTTTAATATAGTAGGCAAATCTATTATTTGCACACAGTAAAACACATTTTCACATTTAATGTAAGACGACACAATTACACAAAGTAGAATTACACTCAATAATGCAGTATAAACTCGTAGTAAAATTTATACGTTTGACTAACTTCCAATACCAATAATAGATGGACAGATTGGCTATTTTATAGAAAAAAGTTCATAGATAATATTGGTATAATGTGTCTAAGAAAACACCCAATTTTAGGGTTAATATAATTCTAATACGCATATGGCCAGAATAGCTCATTTCAAAAAAGAACTTCATACGAACAAAAGCTATAACATAGCTTGGGTGGTAAGTGCTTTCGTCAGAAAATTAGACAATCGAGATGGTTCAATAAAAAATACTTTTTAAACTAAATCATATTATCAAAGACTGAGCATTTTGTTCAAGCATTACTGTCTGAATGTGACTTCAAAATACTGCAAACACAATTTTTTTACTGTACAAAAATCACATCACAACGCATCATGGCTCGAATAACGCTGTCCGTTCACTGTTGCCAAAAAAAAAAAAAAAACTTGTGAGGAGTGACGTTAAAAACCGAAATCAATACCTGTGACGCTAGAATGTCTTACACTGTCAAGAGACGTTAAAAACGCTGTCACCACATCTTCAAATGAAGTTCAGTCATTGGTGGTCGGTATTGTAATATGTTTTTTATGCCTTACGCGCGTGTATTAAAAGAATTTTTGTACAAAAAACTTGGAATTAGCTACCAAATAAAATTAATATTAGTCTCATCAAATACTCGTGGTATATTCTCTGGAGCCGTGTAGAAGCATCTGACAAGTCCAATAGAAAAAAAAAATTTTTTTTTCGTGACTGATTTTGTAAATTTATTTTGACATGTTAACAATAAATTTAATTGTGAACCAAACCATCTTGCTTAGATTTATTACAAGAATATGGTTAATGAAATGTCACTGTCACTGGATAGTCCGGGAAAATACATTAATATTCCCGCTATAAATAGCCAATGAACAAGCGATGTGATCCTTCTAATTATAGTAACAAAATGAGACATATATTGAAATTTTTGTTGTTCCAACAAACATTAGTGTTTGCACTAGCAACGATTCCATATTTGCTATTTGTACTACTCGACAAATCGGCTATCATGCATTACATCTCCTGAATAGCCTCGTCCTGGAAAGTAGCAAATATTTAAAATGCGTTTTTATACTTAAGAAGACATCCAAATTCTCTGAAGCTACTATGTAGTGTTAATAATCACCTCTGTAACATATTCATTGTAGTAGATATTTTTCAGCACTTGTAAGTTTAACTTGAACGTAAGAAAAGCAGATTTTGTGTTTCTTACAGATATGTAAATCAAAAGAAAAATTGAATTTTTTTCCCCAAGAATGGACAATATTTAAGCTAAACTTCACAAACTTAAATATTTTTCTTCTGAGTTTTTTTATACTCATTATAACTGGTCATTTTTATTTAAACCAATTTCCTACTCTCCTATAATTTTTTGCTGAGTTTTAGTTGTTTATTTCCTTGTTTTAAAGTTTCAGTTTTTTTTTATTTTCTGTGTTTCATATTTGTACCAATTCATGTTTAATTTATTCTTTCTTTCTCCCATATTCAGTTTTTATGTAGTGTTTAAACGATAAGCAATTTATTTGGACCTTTAAAAAATTTTGTATCGAAGTTAAAAGAAATTACATGATCTAGCTAGATATAATTATTTTATGCGAAATTAAAAGACTGACTAAGCTCAAACAATAATAATAGGAACCCGTTAACCAAAGTATATATATAATTTTTAAATTTTTGGCATCTCTGGTTTCATTATTTTCAATTTGTCTAAACTATTCATATAAAATTTATTTTCTTTTCTTCTTGTCAAAAACAGCATAATGTTCGTTAGACCAATCAAGCTCGTAGTATGAGGGTATTATTATTCTAGTTCATTGTTATTCACTGGTTCACACAGTGAATGGTAAAAAAAAAAAAAAAAAAAAAAAAAAGACGTAAAATATCACGATTTAAAAGCAGCGATTTGTACTTTTCATATTTTCTTGCATTATTAATAAATCATGAAAGAATAGTTTATAATTCCAGTTACTCAAAGGTAAAAATAATTTAAAGGCAATACTATTATTGCAATGTTTAAAATTTGATCTTCTATGTGTGGTAAATGATACAGTTTTTTTTTTAATTCTAACATTCATACTTTTAGTTATTTCCAATGAATTTCATAAAAAATTTCATATAGCTGATGCATATTTCACGTTTTAAATTAAGCAAGGAAAAAAAAAAAAAAAAAAAAAAAAAATCTTATCTTAAAGTTTTTAAAGTAATTCATTTCAACTTTTGAATTTTTCATGACATATTAAAAATGTAGCAGGGTGTAAGTTGTCAGTATCAGCTGTTTTTGATAAAAACAAATAAAATTTTGACAGTTTTCCTCTAATAAAACTTTTTTGATAAATACAAACATTATTTAAAAGTTATATTACCTTATTTAACAATTATTAATAAGTGAAATAATTGAATAAAATATTTAAAACTATTTAATTTTCAATTAAAAATAATTAATTTTTTAAAACATTAACTTTGTGTCTTTTTTTATGGGGAAAAAAAAAAAAAACTTTAAATGGAGATTAAAAGAAAACTTTTAAAACTTTCCAGTTTAGAATGAAGCCTTATGTTTCATAATAACATTGTTCTAGAACTTTGCTAGACGAAACAAAACTAAAAGCATTATGTATTAAGTGGCTTTAATTATAAATATACAACATATATACCTGCCAACATCCTAATTATCATTCCGTAGTATTGTTAGCTTCGCCTTTATTTTCACACCAGCATTTTTATAGTGTATATTTTTCTGTTTTAATCATAAATGCATTTGGAGAATATTGCTCTAAATATTTTTTGGTGTGAAAAAAAAAAAAAAAAAAAAAAAAAAAAAAGGCGGGACCAATAACACTACGAAATATTAATTAGGATGTTGGCATATATTCTGATATCGTTATGGTTGCAGTAATATTTACGAAAAGAAAAAAGAATAAAAATAATTAAAGCAGAGATTTATAAGGAAGAAATGAGTTTCTCAAGATATTATACACCTGATAATTAGTTATTTATGCATACAAACTTTTTAAAGTAAAAATTAAAGAAAAGTTTTTGTAGCTTAAAAGTGTGATAGAAGAAAAAAAAGGAATACATATCCATATATTAGTCGATCTGGGCCCACACAGCGCTCGTTTTTTAAACAAATATTTTCAGATTCATTTCTCCTTGCCAGTTCAAATTACTAAAATTTGATTTACATGATAATTTAAAACTAATAGCTTGAATTTTACATGCTTTATTTACATATTTTGAAGTCCAAATGTCTCAATAAATAAATAAATAAATAAATAAAATAATAACAATAATAACAATAATAATTATATAAATAATTATAATAATAATTAAAAACTGCATCATATTCCTTTAATTCAAAATTTATAAACACGTATTTGTATATTAATTTATATTAATTATTTCTCTTGACGCAAATGAATTCTAGTTATTTATTATTAATATATTTTCTAGTATTAAAATTATTATTATTTTACATATTAAAATTCCACAGAGCAATCAAAATAAATTATTTTAAAAATAGAAGTTATTTTGTGTTTTTTTAAGTTTATCTTATCGGTGAATAAATTCTGGTTAATCAAGTTTTGTTTTCTCCAACGATAATAATACAGACACTATATTGAAATACGTTTTTTAAAATAATCTGTCTACGGAATTATGAATTTTGAATGTTTATGTTAATTTCAATGAATATTGTATGTATTTTCAATGAATTTTGTATGTTTAATTTATTATTTCATTTAATGAACGACTCTTTCAAAATCATGCAAACCATGCACAATTTTTTTTTCTTTATATCAGTACAGTCGGCAACAAAAGTGTCCGAACACTAGCAAAAATTCCTATGTAAAAAAAGTACGCTTCATATGGTTTTGTTAAATAAATCCTTGTCGAATCCTGTTCTTAGTCAGTGTAAGAACATGATTCGATAAGGATTTATTTAACAAAACCATATGAAGTGTACTTTTTTTACATAGGAATTGTTGCTAGTGTTCGGACACTTTTGTTACCGACTGTACATTATTCTGATTGTGATATAAGTTTTGCCATTACATTACCTATCTTAATTCTTTCATTTATTTGAAATTCACTCACGGAAATTATGAATACAATTTTACTTTTTTATTCCAATACATTGTTTTAACTATGACATAATTTTCAGTGTCAATTTCAGGAAATTAGGAATTGTATTATTAATAAGATAATAGAAAGTGTTGTATATAAGTACAAGTATAAAATAGGTATATCTGACAGGATGCTACAGTATGTATATATATGTATACAAATATATATTTTAAAAAATGAAATATATATACAACAGAAATATGTATAAAATATATATGCAAACAGAAAAAAGAGTATTTACGAATTTTAAGATATTGTAGCATAAAAAATTATACTATATATATATATATATATATATATATATATATATATATATATATATATATATATATCATTCTTTTTGGGTTTGATTTGGGTAGTCTTCGCTTATGATCCGAATAATTGTTTTAATACTGAAGTTAAATCATCTTTAAATTTCAGATTTTTGCACTGATAATATTGTATTACTACATAATATATATATATATATATATATATATATATATATATATACTAGCAGGCTTTGCCCGCTTCGCTGGACGTTAAACTTAAATGATTTGTCAAAATGCCATATCTTTATTAATAACCTAAGTTCTCGCTGAGATTGGTAGAGGTTTTCTCGCTCCCAATGTTAGGAGTCTGGGTCCCCACTGTCTTCGGCACAACTTACCCACTTCTTACTTCCCCACCCTCAGCGGGTGAGTTCGAAGTTTTGCAAAATCCCACTAATGTACATAATGCGTACACTTAATCAATATCCACACACCAAAATTCGCCATTCTAAGATAATTCAAAGCGAATTCAAACGGAAAAACATGTTTTTACACATGTTTATTGCCCTCCGACTCCGAGAAGGGGGGGGGGGATTTCGAATTTCGTGAAATGCAGTTACAATAAGTGCCGGATGCATACAAACAATTTACGCACCAAATTTCGTGACCACAGAAGTCTTTAATAGTCTATATATTATAAATAAATAAATACAAAAAGCACAGCTTGAGTATCGGAACCCTTTGGTGACTTTAAATATTTTAAGCCATTTTTGCGATGAACTGAATTGGCTATCTCAATTGTGCAATTAAAGATCTTGGCGAGAAACGTCCGAGGTACTTCGGTGCCGAATTCAAATTTTGCCAAAGGGATCCAATACTAAAGCTGTTCCATATCGAATCTGGGTTGAAAACGGAAAAAGGGTAAAATAAATTAGAAATATCAGACCTATATTTATAAATTTGATACCGAATGAAAGGGGCGATTTTGCTGAATCCAGGGGTTCAAACAGTTTTTCGATGCGACAATTAGATTTTTAAAAATTAACTAAAGTATGAAATTTAAGTGGCAACGGAAAAACGGATAAAGGGAAAAATAAATTAGAAATATCAGACCTATCATTACAAATTCAGTACCAAATGTAAGAGGTGATTTTTCTGAATCCTGGGGTGTAAACAGTTTTTCGATACGACAATTAGATTTTATAAAATTAACTAAAGTATGAAACTTAGATGGCAACACTTCATTTCAATCTTTTCATAGTTTGTAGTGAAAACCACGCGAATACAAAAGTCTTTAACTTAAAAATTTATTTTTATATTTTATTTTTTCATTCAAAGCATTTTAGTGAAAAAATATTTATGGCGCATGCGCAGGCGTTTCTTACACACAATTTAAACACTAATCATAATTTTGAAAATTTCTATAGATATAATTTCAAGTTGGGTGAAGACCTAAGTTTCTGCCAAGCGCCGTTGAATTCCGTCCAGCCGTTCTCGAGTGATGCCCGGACAAACGTGTTTTAGTCTTTTACCCCCTAGGGGGGGAACGGGGGGAATTTCTGAAAAGTTGATAGATATAATTTTAAGTTGGGTGAAGACCTAAATTCCTGCCAAGCGTCGTTGAATTCCGTCCAGCCGTTCTCAAGTGATGCCCGGACAAAAAAAGCGACATTCGGACACGATGACACACACACAGACACACACACACACACACACACAGGCAAAATTTTATGGAGTCATTTTCGGCTTTCATGGGGTGTAAAACGTGAAGATATCAAAAAATTTTTCGATTCCGACAAATTTACAGACAAAACTCTGATTTTATATAGATATATATATATATATTACTTAAAAATTAAAATGAAAGCAAGCAGTGCCAAATAAAACATACGAAGTAAACCGAAAGAAATTCCAAGAAAGGTCACGAATTCAATCAAATTGCAAAGCATCATAACTATTCCGAATTATTTTAATCTTAGCAGTTTAAGAATGCAATATGTTTTTCAAAATACTAACCCCAGTAAAGGATAACCAATTAGTTAAACAAATAACCTTAAACTTAAAATCTAACCTTTTTTTTAAAAAACCAATAATTCAAGAATAATAGCCTAGCTTAATTTTTAAATCCAAAATATTGTTAAATCTTCAGTATAGCTGTGCTTCAAAATTAAATCCTTAAAATAAATACCAGAAAATTTGAAAAGATTACTATAGTTAAAAACATCTAGATCATCAATCTATATCTAAAATACTTTATATAAGAACCATACTTTTTTTACTCATAAAAATACAAAAGTATACCAGCAAACGCCTTCAAAAAACTATTATTCATTGAATCATATCAAATAAATTTTATTAATCAAAAACGATAACAACAAATTATAACGTGAAAGCATAATAACAAATATTAGATATTTAGCAATAGTTAACAAAAATGATATTGTTACAAAATTCTAAATAATTGTGTTTATTTTTGTATAAATTCTCTCAAAGAGGCTTAGTAAGTTGATAAAGTGCCAATTTTGTGCATTTCTAGTCGTTTTAGCGTTGAAATAGCCTTATTTTCTCTTAAAAACGCATTTAAAATCCCTAATAAGGCAGGTAAGGGATTTGGCTCCAAATTTGGCGACTTTTTCCCACCTTGGCGAATTTTTTGGCGACCTTGGCGAGAAAATCCTTATAAGGGATATACCAAATATGGAAGCTCTAATCTCATTGGCTGATGAGATACGGAAATTTCCGGAACTTTCCACAATTTTCTACAGGGGTATTAGGCTGCTTTCCCGCCAAGGCAAGTCAGTCAGTTCAGTCTGAGATCAGCTTCTGTCAATGTTGCATTGCTTTGAGCCTCTCTGAAAGAGACTTGTTCCAAGTGTTATTACTATACAGTTTGTACTGTGGATTTGCTATTGACAGCTGTTGTTTAAGTTGTGTTTACTGGTTGAATTGAAGCTGATACTTAGTTTATAGACCTGCATTTTTCTGGAACTTTCTGTGAATAAATTACTGAATTTTTGTAAGTTTAGCCTTTCATTCTCGGACAACTCACGAACCCCCAAGTACGCAACATTTCTGGTGTCAGGAGTGGGGTTGTCTGTGAATGGTGATAACTAGAGCTATGAAGCAAGAGATGAAGAAACTTCTGGAAAACTTAGCTACGCAGATGAATGAAATGAACGAAGGACAAAGAGAAATGAAAGAAGGACAGAGAGAGATGAAATGTAGACTGAGTCAATAGATGAAAGAAATGAAGGCAGCACAAGAGAAAATGGAAACATCGCAAAGAGAAATGAGAGACGGCTTGACTGAAGAAATGAAGGAAATGAAAGACAGTTTGGGTGAAGAAATTAAATCTAATCAAGAAGAGATGAAGAAAGAACTATCATCAGTGAGAGACGACTTAGTAAACGTGAAAGAAGTGATAGAGTGTAAGTTATCAGATATGAAAAACAGAATAGATGGAATAGAAGAAAAAGTTATAAAGATTGAAGAAAATTTTGACGAGAAAGCTTTTAAAATGGAAGAGAATTTTGAAAAGAAAGCTATGAAGATAGAAGAAAATGTTATGAAGGTTGAAGAGAGTGTTACGAGAATAGAACGGAGTTTCGAGGAGAAAGTTAAAGAAAATTTTGATCAGGAACTGAAAGGAAGGTTTTCAGAGATAAAAAATAAATTGAAGAGAATAGAAGAAGATCTGGAGAGAAAAGTGGAAGAAAAGTTAGAATCCCTGCCCCAGGAAACTGAAAAGAAAGAGAGAAGAATCCAGAATCAGGAATTTATTAAGCTATCCACCTACGACGGCAGTTCCTCCTGGCATGTATATAAGACGCAGCTTTCCATCTTTGCTGAAGCTAACGGCTGGGACTCTGTTGCAAAGACGGCTCATCTGGTAGGGTCGTTGCGGGGCGACGCCGCAGATATTCTGGAGAACCTTTCGAAGGAACAGCGATATGACTTCGGAGCTTTAACCAGAGCACTAGAGCTACGTTTTGGAGCGAAATGGTCCAAAGAATATAATCGACTCCAGCTAAGGTCCCGTCGTTAGAGACCAGGGGAAAGCTTACAAGAACTGGCATCAAACATCCAGAGGCTTTCACATTTGGCTTTCTCAGACTGTCATCCTGAAACACGCAATGATCTGGCCCTTGAATATTTCATTGATGCTGGAGGAGATCCAGATATTCAAAAAGCCCTCAGACTCTCCGGCGTGAAGGATGTGGAGTCAGCCTTGGTGTATGCCCTAAAGATCGAGGCAGCCCAACAAGCCTCCCATAAACATCGCCAGAACAGCACAGTAGACAAAGTGAACGGTTCTCAAGATGATTTTAAAAAGATTCAGAAAATGATAGCAGATATTAATATAAGACTACGCATTCTTGAGAGTAAGAAAGAAGGGAACAACTAAATGCTAGGGCTGTGGAAAAGACGGGCATATCAAACGAAGCTGCCCAGTAAGAACGCATAGAGAAGCAACCAAAAATGACTCTGAAGTATGCCGCCCAGAAGGGGCTCTTCGGGAAAATCCAGATGCCTTCTTTCGGAAGCCTCCATTTGAAGATCATAAATACAGCTCTAAAGCCGAAGATAGACCCCGAAGAATACAGCCAGTTGCTCGCCAAGTTACTATCTCAACACCATCAGAACAAGATCTCGATCCATGGAGTGATGAAGAACTTAGACAAGCCCAGTTGGAAGATGCTGACATAAAGCCATTATTACAGCTGAAGGAGACGACAAGCAACAGACCTACCTGGCAGGACATTTCCAGATTTAGTCCCATTACGAAAAGTTATTGGGCACTTTGGGACTCTCTTCATGTCAGAAACGCCGTATTATGCACAAAGTGGGAATCTGATGATGGGAAAAGCTTCAGATGGCAGATTGTATTACCAAGATAAAAAATTCCAGATGTTTTAGAACAACTGCATAGTAGCTCTACCGGAGGCCATTTTGGGGTAATGAAGAATCTGCAGAAAGTTCGGGAACGCTTCTACTGGTGCAAGGCAAAGGAGGACGTGGAGAAAAGGTGTAAATCCTGTGATGCTTGTGCGACACGTAAAGGCCCGCAGAAACGAAGTCGAGGAAGACTGCAACGGTATAACGTGGGAGTACCATTTGAACGGATTGCACTCGACATCTTGGGTCCTTTACCACGGACCTCCAGTGGAAATAAATACATCCTCGTCGTGATGGACTATTTCACCAAGTGGCCTGAGGCACATCCCATTCCCAATCAAGATGCATGCACAGTCGCAGAGGTCCTAGTGCAGCAATGGGTGTCAAGGTACGTCACGCCCCTACAACTTCATACCGAGCAAGGTAGGAACTTTACCTCTGCTGTTTTTAAAGGACTGTGTCAACTACTCAGCATAGACAAAACCCAGGCAACACCCTTACATCCCCAGTCGGACGGCATGGTCGAGAGGTTCAATCGTACCATCCTGAATAACCTCTCTCTTCTAGTATCAAGGAACCAGCAAGATTGGGACTTGATGTTGCCGTTGTTCCTGCTGGCTTATCGAAGTGCTGTTCATGAAACCACCGGCTATACGCCAGCCCAGATGCTATTTGGACGTGAACTTCGTCTCCCATCTGATCTCCTGTTTGGTTGTCCACCAGATTCGCCTTCATCGCCCAAGGAGTACATCCAAGATCTCCAGGCACGATTTGAAGACGTACACAACTTTGCTCGGGAGCGGATTCACATGGCAACAGAGAAAATGAAGACGAGGTACGATCTAAAGGTTACACAACATGAGTTCCAGGAAGGAGAGAAGGTCTGGTTGTGGAATCCTGTTCGACGCAAAGGACTCTCTCCCAAGTTACAGTGCAACTGGTACGGACCATACACAGTCTTAAAAAGGCTGAATGATGCAGTGGTGCGGATCACTAAAACACCTTCATCAAAACCGAAGGTGGTGCACTATAACAGGCTAACCAAGTACCACAATTAACGGTAATATTAAAATTTAAAATGTAAATACTGGTAAAATTTGCGCATGCGTAATGTAAATATTTGTATATAAATACTTGTACATATTTGTGAATTTTGTAAATATTTCTCACTTGATTTTTGTTTCTCTTTTGTCGTTATATGCAGCTTAGTTTTTGTATTTTAGATTCTGTAAATTTGGTTAGTTTCGCCTCTTGACCAAGGGTTGCACTGCCGGGATGTGCAGTCCTTGGGAGGGAGGCAGTGTTACAAAATTGTAAATAATTGTGTTTATTTTTGTATAAATTCTCTCAAAGAGGCTTAGTAAGTTGATAAAGTGCTAATTTTGTGCATTTCTAGTCGTTTTAGCGTTGAAATAGCCTTATTTTTCCCTTAAAAACGCATTAAAAAGCCCCAATAAGGCAGGTAATGGATTTGGCACCAAATGTGGCGACTTTTTCCCACCTTGGCAATTTTTTGGCGACCTTGGCGAGAAAAACCTTATAAGGGATATACCAAATATGGAAGCTCTAATCTCATTGGCTGATGAGATACGGAAATTTCCGGAACTTTCCACAATTTTCTACAGGGGTATATAAGGCTGTTTCCCGCCAAGGCAAGTCAGTCAGTTCAGTCTGAGATCAGCTTCTGTCAATGTTGCATTGCTTTGAGCCTCTTTGAAAGAGACTTGCTCCAAGTGTTATTGCTATACAGTTTGTACTGTGGATTTGCTATTGACAGCTGTTGTTTAAGCTGTGTTTACTGGTTGAATTGAAGCTGATACTTAGTTTATAGACCTGTATTTTTCTGGAGCTTTCTGAGACTAAATTACAGACTTTAGCCTTTCATTCTCGGACAACTCATGAACCCCCAAGTATGCAGCAGGATATATGTATATAATGCTACGTAATGCTACACCTGACTAAGCTCAAGACTCCCCTTAAAATGAAATAATAAAATAATAAAAATGAACATAGAAAGTTTGAAAAACTTTATGAGCATATGAAAACTAGTATGTTGTGGCCACCACAAGACTTCTATATTTTCTTATACAAATTCACCCAATCACGAAAAAAAAAATAAATAAATAAATAAATAAAAATCGATTTTTTTCCAAGTTTTTTTTTCGTTAAAAGTAAAAAAAAAAAAAAAAAAAATCGATAACTTTGTTTTAATTATCACATATTTATAGTTCAACCATTCATTTTAAAGGTATTGACGAGACCTTTCGAAAGATACCCATCTTGAAAATTTACCCCCCCCCCTCGGGGGTACTTCCCCCAGGGGGAAAAGCGATGCCCCCAAATGCACAATTTTTTTTTACTAATTAACTACTACTATTATCAATAATTCATATTAATTTTACAATTACAGGTTAAGAATAACTCTCATTATGTACATTTATACGGAATTTTGTCCTATACTGCCATGGTAAAAATTTAGAAAAAATATGATCACAGCGCCACCTGTTGAGCGATTGATCCTTAAATCTAATCAGCACCAGTTTATGTCAGGGGCTAACTAAATACCAAGTTTGGTTAAATTTCGATAAAAAAAAAAAAAAAAAAAAAAAAAAAAAAAAAAGAAATACGATTTTTTTTCCAAGTTTTTTTTCGTTAAAAGTAAAAAAAAATCGATAAATTTGTTTTAAATTATTACAGATTTATTGTTTAATCATTCGTTTTAAAGGCATTGACGAGACCTTTCGAAAGATACCCATCTTGAAAATTTACTCCTCTCGAGGGGGGACTTCCCCCCAGGGGGGGTAGCGAGGCTCCTACACATACAAAATTTTTCTCCCAGTTGACTATCTCTATTATAAATAATTCTTGTAAATTTCATAATGATTACTAAAAAATAATTCTCTTTATGCACATTTATACAAAATTTTGTCCTATATCACCATGTTAAAAATTTAGAAGAAGCGGGATGGCAACGCAACCTGTGAGACAATTTTTACCAAAAATTGATAGGCACTAATTTATGTCAAGGTGCAAGTACATGCCAACTTGTTTGAAATTCTGTGCAGTAGTTCCTGAGATACAGTTGCCACAAAATTTTGACAGACAGACAATTTCTAAAAATGGTCAAATCGTGTTCTACAGCTCTCAAAACGTGTAAATCCATCAAAAACCTGAGGTCGAAAATTTTTACGAAACCAATACTTTCTTCTATTGAATATAGAAGAAAGTAAAAACAGTGAGGTGGTTAAAAAAAAAAAAAATGAAGAAGAAGAAGAATCAAATTAAATAAATATTTTTCTTAAAAAATATATTCCTTTATGTATTTTCGAAACAAATTTTTGAAATTTGTTTCAAATTCTCTTAACCCTTTGCAGCGCAGTGTAATTCGGAGCATTTAAATTACTCTGCCACCGGAATATACGAACAAAATTAAAATAAAAGAAATTTTAAATTTTCAGGTTAAAAAAAAGGGTCTTTTCTGCTATGTTATAAATGTAATTTTTTGCTAAAAAATTTCCGTGATGAGTTTTCGCACTTGAGAATTAAATTTAGATGTTCCATCAGCGGGAACACTGCGACTGAAAGGGTTTAACTGCAAAGTGTAATTCTTACAGTTTTCTGATAAGCTTTATTTATTTATAAAAGTGATTTCCAAGTTAATTTTTATCTTTGTTTTGGTAAAACAGCTTTAAATGCTCATCTTATGTGTATGTCTGTTAATCAATCTTTTTATAAATTTATGTACTTATAAAAAGAAAATATAAAATATAAATAAAAGATAAGATAAAAAAATAAAATACAAAAAAAGTATTAAATATTGTGCATTTTTGAAAATTTTTCTTTTTGGGAACTTCATATTTCATTTTTAATTTCCTAAAAATATGAGGAGTTTTTCTTTTTTTACTTCCTTATACAAAGTATAAGGAATTATAGTAATCCCTATTTGTGAAGTGAATTTTGTATTTCGCATAGCTCGGAAATGAATGATCGTAGAATGTTGCAAAGTTATAAGTGTGACTGTTAGGATGTGTAGCTGTACACCTGGAACTTTGGTTTTAATACGAGCTCCCGTTTCGGAGATATCAACGACTTTACACGAATTTTCGTGACCTCTGTATTTAAGTATATGTGTGTGTGTATTTTGCATAACTCAAAAATGGTTGGACGTAGAATGTTGAAAATTGCTATATAGGTTTGTTATAACATTTTGTTGTATACGTCCTTTTTTGACTTTCTATGATTTTCCGGTTTGGTGATTTTTAGGAAAGTTATATTCGTAATGACCAAAAATACAAAGGTTTTGGCCATTATATATGACCTACTATCATAGACATTTCAAAAGAAGCGAATGATAGAGCCAGTAAAGATATGATTATGAAAGTTGAAAACATTTTTGCGTGTAGAAATTTATGCTTAAAGACATAAGTAGGTTCTTGTCAACAAATGCATTTTATTTAATGAATATTCAGCCCGTAGATAGAGCCCGTAAATTATCTCGCATAACTCAGAAATGGTTGGACGTAGAGCGTTACAAATTGGTATGTAAGTTTCTTGTAACATATAGTTGTGCATCTTCCTTTTTGGACCTTATATTGTTTTCCGTTGTAGAGATATGTAGGAAAATTATATTTATAATGCCCAAAAATACAAAGGTTTTGGCCAGTATATATGACCAAAATCATAGAGATTACAAAAGAAACTAATGATAAAGCTAATAAGGATACTGTTATGAAAGTTGAAGACATTTTTGCTTATAGAAAATTATCCTTAAAAACACAAGCAGGTCCTTGTTGACTAATTCATTTTATTTAATAAATATTCAGCCCGTAGACTGAGCCCGTAATTTTATCGTTGTGAAAGTTGTCGGCATTTTAGCGTGTCGAAATTCCTTCTTTAGGACAGAAGTAAGTTCTAGTCGACGAATGTATTTCATTTAATGAATATTCAGCCCGTAGACACAGCCTGCATTGGTACTTATAAAAAACGTTGTCGATATTTTAGCGTATAGACAGTAATTCTTCAAGGAATAAGCAAGTTCTAGTCGACGAATGCCACTTTATTTAATTAATATTCAGTACAAAGTTCAATAAATATCTGTTTTGGGCTACAAAATTAATATTCTTGAAACAATCCAAGGAAATGGCCATTCCCATACAGCACAGAATGTTTTAGTTATGTTGCAAAAAGCTTACAATCTTTCAAAAACGTAACACATTTAAGTATGCTCTCCGATAACTTTGTGAAACATTCGCCCTTTTTGATTTTCTATCTGTTAAGTGATTGTAACGTTTCTGTTACGTATCTGATTTTTTGTTACGATCGCGGATATTTCTACTGAAACTAATCGGAAAGTAATCTGAACGATTTTGATCGTTTCTGAAATTTTTATAATGTTTCAATGTTATATGATTGTTACGTTTCTGGAACATTTTGTGCTGTTAGGGTTTTTACTACAGAAATCAAATAAACATTGTTAAATACACTGCAGAGCATATAAATTTCGCTAAATCGGGAATAGGCGAATATTTCGAAGTCTGAATGGAATTTGAATTCATCGAAAGTATTATCAGTGGTCTATGGAATTTTCAAGGTAGTTCTGCCCGAGAAGCCAATGCTTCATTACAAAATTTCTAGAACTAGACTCCTATTGAAGTAGAAGTTTCCAAATTTTGTAAATCTCTTACTACCATCTTTCGCCACATTTGAATGTCTAATTTTGACGCTAAGCCAAATCCTGCCTTCGTGGAAGTGAAAAACTTTCATCTGTTTCCCCTTTTATTGTAATACCTTATAGAAAGTAATACGTAAAGATATAGGCAAGTTCTAGTCTATAATCATCAACAATCATTCTTCTTCTTTTTTTTTTTTTTTTTTTTTTAGACTTACGAGTCATTTATAGAACTTTCGAAGAATTTAGTTCTGCGCAATAAACGAATTAATTTTTCCATAATATTTCAGAACACTGTTATTATTCAAGTTAAAGCTTCCAAACTTTGGCAACACTAAACTACAAATATTTGACAAATTCGTTTGCCAAGTCGCCATAATTCGATGCCGAATCGCCAAATTCGACGCCGAATCGAAAAATTCGATGCCAAGACCAAAAATCTACGTTGGCTACTAGTTTGTGGTATGACCTTCTAGAGATAAAATTTTGCGCCAAATGTTGTTTCAGGATAGCCAAAAACACTTTCTCCATTTTAACTGAGTTAATTATTTTGTTAAAATTTATCTTAAAATTTATCGTAGTCTAAGCTGTGCATTGTACTCGAAGCTGTACGTTAGCCAATGAGAGTTTCTGTAAAAATGAGATATTCTGTAATAGTATATTTGTCTCGGCGACATATGTAACCGTAATATAAGGCTTTTTGTTCTAGTAGCAATTTTGTTTTTCAAGGAATGTTCGTGGGCCGGTATCTGCCTGTTTATTTACGAACGAATTACCTCACACAAAACTGTCAATGTTTTCATAAGAATATGTGTATTCTATTTGTATATATATGTATGCATATTCCTATGGTTGTATAATGAAGTCATGTGGTGTCCATATCAGATTTTTTAAATAAGATGTACGGGACTATTCTACTTTATTCTGTATTCTACATATAAATTATTTTATATAAAGCAAATTAATCCAAAGCATAAAATATCATAATGTCTTTGCCAAGCTTTTTGCATTCTTTTACGTTAGATGCTTTGTATAGTTTATAAGTTACTTTTCTCTAGAACTGATCTGAAAAGTTGCGATTAGAGTGCCATACGATAGTAATATTCCCCCAGCAGACAATATAAGGCTTTTGTCTATAACAACTGAGTCCAAAATGGTAAATCGAAATGATTTTTCACTCATAACTATATATAGATACGGTTTTTTCTTAAAATCATTCAGTCTTAGTTCGTTCAAGGAATATTTCAAATCAGAAATTGCATTTGAAACTGAAGACGCCAATAAACAGATAAGTAAAAAAGGTGAAAAATACCAAATCAGGGAGAAGAGTCTGTATAATTGAATGCCAGGTATTTTAGCAGGGTTGAATAAGATATTATATAAATGATAAAATAGTCCACCAAGCGAAACAGTGAAAGTCGATAATATCATTATACTAAAGATTTCATTTGTATGTTTTAAAACATCGAGAATTTCATTGAATATTTTAATCAAATATTCAGTTTCAAAGGCCAAACATCTAACCATCATTCTTGTTCTATATATGACTTCTTTCAATACATAACAAATTATTCCGAAGTAGAAAACAATGCAAATACCTGTATTTCTCCAAAATAACAAGAAAATAGTAAGATTAGGCCAGTGAGAATCCAAATATATATATCTTATTGTACCGTGGTCATGTTCTGAAATTGGGTGTTTGTAAAACACATAAAACAGAGGGATACATCCTAATATGCTTACGATGTCAGCGATAATGAGAATGAAAAGTAATATAATGTTAAGCTTGTTAGTAATGTTCCCTGGAACCCTCGAACATAAATTTGCTGATTTCAGGAAAATCTTGAATAGTTTTTTTGAACTAGAACAAAAACTGTACCTTTGCAGCAAGCTCAGACAAGCAAAATTAACGAGGACAAAGTAATTTTTCATGTGCATGTCTTCGTCGTGTTCACATTTATGTCGGTTAAACAAACTAAAAAATAAATTGCCTTCAAAGAAAATAGCCAATATTATTGAAATAGTAATCTCAAGATGTCTTTTGAACCTGGATTTATGTTCCTTTGGTAATCCTATACCATGTGTCCAGAAATAAAGATTCAGTGTATTAAAACATTTGTGTAATAGCTTTTTCTGATCTTCTTGCTGTTTTTGAAGCATTTCACTTTGCTGTAATTTCTTTTCCATTTTAGTAAATAGCATGTTTATGAGTGAAACAAAAATAGTCGATGCAATATTCAAATGATAGATATGTAAAAATTTGTTTAACTTTATTTTTTTCTTTGCACACAAAGAAACGTTCTGATTATCAGTTGCGATGAATTAAAATTCTTCAATGTTCTTCAATGGAAAAACAATTTTTTAAATAATAATTAATAATAAGTAATAGTAATTTAATAATAGGTAATTTTTTTCAACCCTATGACGATTGTGAACGTGTTTCTGCGATTGTTTGTTTCATAATCAAAATTTCAGGCATTTATAACTGGGTCGTCTTGAAATGATTAAAAAAATAAAGTATACTTTTTTTGTGTACTGTGTTTTTTGCATAAACTTAAAATAACGTACTTTATTCTCGTAATTCTACTTCATATGATCAAATCTGTTTATGAAATGAACGGTAAAAGACTGAAAAGTAAATCCTTTATTTCTCAATGCATTAAAGTCTACAGTACAATACTTTGTTAAATAAATCAATATCTAATTATTTTTCTATTGAATAGGCCTTTTTTTTTAAAACGATGTGGAGACATACATTGACTTGAAGAAAGATTAATAATCAACATTCATTTTTTACGTAAACAATTGCGAATGATTAATGAGTGTAAAATTTATACAACATCACGGAAAGCAATGAATGTGGTAAAATGTGCCTCAAATATTTATTTTAATAATAAAATCATCTTTTTTTATGAAATAAAATGTGTTTTCTTTTGAAAATCATAAATGTGGCAGGCTTTTAGTTTTATGACAACGCAAACAAAGCATTATATCGTATAAATAAATGGTAAAATGAACAAAACTTCTTTTAGCAATATTCTATAGCTGTCAACCGTTTCAGAATTATATATATATATATATATATGTGTGTGTGTGTGTGTGTCTGTATATATATATATATATATATATATATATATAAGATAGATCTTAATAAATTAGATGAAATAAAACTTGAATTTTTATTTATAAAACTGGAACAGAGCATTTATAAACCAATGCGCAAATGTAGCAAAAGGAAATATAAAACTATAATAAATAAGCAAACTAACTCAGGATAAAGAAAATTAATTCCAAAACACATGAGGGCCTTCTGTTATTATTATTATTATTATTTTTAAAATCAATTTCAGGCGACAATTACGATTTGGTAAGTGACCCTATCAGCCGAAGCTCTATACTTTTGATAGGGGGGGGGGGGTCAATATTTCTCAATCTACTGACTATTTAAGCTTGTCCTTGTATTTATTTATATTCTTGTATTTTTATAGTGATGTATTTACTTTTGTACTTTATTTATGAATTTAATTGCTTTCTAATGCTTTGTATTAATTCATTTCGTTTCCCGTGTGATCTTGCTTCCATCTGCGAGAAGTCGGAGGCTAGAAACGTGTTTTTTGGCTAAATATCCAAAGTTTCGTCAGAAACTCCCCTGGAGAAGGCTCATGGGTTTTCGGATTAATTTTCATTTATCCTCGGTTAATTTGCTTATTTATATATATATCTATATACATACTTTCCAACATCCTAATTATGAATGGGAAGAAGTTTAGTACACGCCTCTTTTTCACACAACTTTATTTTTAGATTAATTATATCCAAATCTAGTTACGATTAATTAAGTATAAAATTACACTAAAAAAAGATTTTTGTGTAAAAAAATGGCGGGAACTAAAAGTCTTCTGTTTATTAAGAGATGGTTTTCAAGTATGTATATACAAATTTGAATCTTTTTTAATCATAGAAACTGCTAAAAAAGCATATATAAAGATTTCTATAAAAAAATATCAGAAAAGAAAAATTTAAAGGGTTGGCAACTGTGCCCTATGCTCAATGCTTAGGGAAAAAAAAAAGTTTTCAACACTAAAACCCGAAGACACCAACTTTGTTTATATGGGGGTGTTTCAGAACTCTTGGTAAAAATTTTAAGCTGCGATAGGTAATATCTAAGCGAGAAATTTTCGTTATAAAAAGCATAGTCGCGTCGTAACGCAAGTAATGAACAGCTAGATGGCTCTTCAATCTTCAAAGTAAATGCAATATTGGTTGCGTCAAAACTAGCGAATAAACTTCAGTTCACACTATTATTACTTAATACATTTATCGAAAGTAATTAATATTAATTCCCGATATAAATGACAAAAAAGAAATGCTTCAGATTGCTCCAAGTTATTATACTTTCTACCATTTTTAGTGTAAATTCTATCAATTAGAACAGTAAAAACTATTGACACTACATAAAGATCGTTTAAAACGAAATTAGTTGTAAACAAAATGATCGTTTAAATACTTAACATTTTAGATAAATTTACAAAATAATAATAGTGTGAACTGAGGTTCATTAGCTAGTTTTGACACTGTCACCATTGCATTCATTCCGAAGTTCCATCTAGCGCAGGTCTGTCCAACCAAAATCACTTGGTGGGCCGCATTGGAAATCTATTTTATTCCAGAGGGCCCTATATATATATGTGCATCCTATATTTAGTGTATCGCACCTTATATACGTGTGCATGTGTAGATTTTTTTGTGAATCATGTATATATATATATATATATATATATATATGTGTGTGTGTGTGTGTGTGTGTGTGTGTGTGTGTGTGTGTGTTCATTCTTAAATAAAGAATATAATCATAATATGTATATACATGGTTCCTACGCTACCTGGAAAACCTGGAGAACCTGGAATAGCCAGGGAATTTGAAAACTGACCATGAAAGTCATGGAAAAGTCAGGGAATTTGAATATTATTGCAAGAATCTGGAAAAGTCAGGTAATTTCACACGATGATTGAAAAAAAAAATCCTCCAACGTAGAGTAATTTTTCTTGTTTTTTTTTTTTTTTTTTTTTTTCTTCTTAGCTTTCGCCAATTTTTTAAAACAAGATCTCTTACCAAGACCCCCTTGGAGGGAAATTTCTCCTTAGGTCAAAGTAATATGTAACTTTTGTGTTTTCAGGTGGTACCATAATTATTTTGCCCTCAACATAAGCAATGAGCGATATATGGCTAGACTGGAATTTTCTTAGAACACGTCTGAAAAATCTGGAAAAGTTAGAAAATTTCATTCTTCTATTTGTGTGGCAACCCTGTATATATATATATAACATATGCATTAATAACTATAATAAAAAGAATGAGTAATGGATCTAATAATATTCCATTGGAACAGTGGGATTATTTAGCTACCATAATCCTTAAAAGTTATTTTCACTTCGATAAATCAGAACGGATTTATTAATTTTTAATGCATTAATTAAAGTTGTCAGATTTTAAATACGTTAATCTCCTCGCAGGCCGCAAAAAAACTACACGGCGGGCTGCATGCTGCCCGGGGGCCTCGGGTTGGCAACCCCTGACTAGCGGATCGTTACGTGTGTTGCAACTATGCTTTGTATGACAAATTTGCTCGTTTAGATGTGTTATATCGCCCTTGAAATGTTTTACCCCGAAGCTCCCATGTATAATGTTATCAGCGATTATATATTAAACAATCTCTAATTTTATGTAATATTATTTGTTCAACATTGGTATTACATAAATATCGATATGATGGATATTTACAGCAATGAATTAAATGCTTGAACCAGTCATTGTTTGTAGTATTTTATCTTTTTTAGAGCCTGCTTATAGTAAGACTTCTTCTTCTTTATAAATCAGTCTCAACTGCACTTGATAGTCGCCCCTCGCTTTAAATACTTCTTCATCCTAATAGAATACAAATCTATGCAATTTCAAGCCGTAACTCCACCAATTTTAAATGCCTATTAGGCTTTATCGGTTTGTGTAATAACCAAAAATTTATTTAAAAAAAAGATCAAGAAGATGATAAAAAACCGTGAAATACCGTTTTTTTTTTTTTTCACATTGTTATTTTGTACCTCCCAAATGAATTATCATATAGTTTGATTTTACACATAAGGTTATTAAAAACATTAATTTCGCGACGCGTTGATGTTTTTACGTTATAAATACTTAAATAAAAAAATTGATAAGATATACTCAAAAGAAAACTCTAGGTACTATCAACAATTCATGCTAATTGCAACGAATCCAGAATGTAAAGAATTAAAAGGAAAAGCGAGGCTTTAATTTAATTTGATTTGATTTTACAGCCTTGTCAAATGGCATTATTAGAAAAATAAGATGTGGTAAACTCTTATCGCAAACACCGTTATTGAAAACAAGCTAAAAATTACAAACAATATTCTTAAATATATGTATATATATATATATAATATAAATTTGCATGGTTAATATTTTTTTTGAAGGTTAAAATCAGTTTTTGATTAAAAAACAAAATAAATATTAATAATAATAATAATCAGCTACAAAAGTTGCACTTTGATTATAATTCTAGAAAATCTACTGTCATATACAATATTTTTTTATGAACGAAAAATACTTCATTGAACTATTTTAAAAGCAAATCACACTCAAATCGCTGCAGAAATTGAATAGTTTAGAGTGTATCAAAGGACATGTAGCCAATAGGCAACAATATGCACTGCAGAGTTAAATTATTTAATTGTTTGCAGGGTCACCAGAAAGAATGTAACGGTCTATCTTGACTTAATTAATGAAAATACAAAGATATTCACACTAAGAAATGCTTTATGTATTAAAACAAGCATTAGATAAAAAAAAATCACTTTATTTTTACTTTTTTTCCCTTTTGTTTTGAAACAGAGACGTTTAGTAAATTTTAAAGAGATTAGACGCAAATCTGCCAGATTCCTGAATCAACGAACGCTTTAGGATTTCTAAACTTTCGTGACGCTTTGAATAAGCCATTGCTTCCAAAAAAGACCATAAACTATAATACAAGAAGTTGAAATCAGACAAGTAAGGAGACCACTCTTAAACAGATACGAAAGCTGGAAAATTTACCTGAAAACAGTCTTCGTGGATTTCGCTTACTGAGATAGCACGGAATCTTTTTATTTGTACAAACTGTTTCCAAAGTTCTTTTGAGCCCAGGAAAGTACTACATCCGCAGAAATCTCTTTTCGGAACACATTTTCTTTTTTCTTCTTCAAATTTGACGAAATCGAGAGGATATTTGCCTGATGTGCAAAATTCAGCCACCAACATGACAGATTTGGAAATTTGACGATGTTCGCCCATGGAAGATCTACCAGAAGGAGTTATTGGCCAAACCCGACCGTTCAAGTAATTGTACAACTGTTCTACTGAGAATATCGTTTCGTCCAGACATGTGACACTCTCTTAGTCTGCAGTTTCTGATCGCTTCAGCAATTTATTACATTTTTCAAGCCGTCTTCTATTGTTTTTATTGGTGAGAAGACATGTTTGTTTATGATTTAATGATGAAGGTTAAACTCTTCTTGTCAATTTATAATTTGTTTCTACTTACAGCTAAAATGTAAAATCATTGTTTATCTCCCTACTTTATTTCATCGAAGTGTGAGCAATTAGGGATAAAATTTTTGTTTCCGGAAGTGTTTACAATCTTTTTTCTGCGTCTTCCCGGTCAGTTTTCTTCCTCTCCAAGCTACTCTAATCTCTTGATTTCTTTGGAAACGAGTGGATGAGGAACTTGAAACAATCAAAGAACCTCACACACCTGCTTTCATTGACGATATATCTTAGAAAATGTGTTCCGTATATTTGTCAATTCATAACAAAATAGAGTTAGAACAAATTTTAATAAGTGAAAATAACTCTGAGAATCGAGTAATAATGAAAAAAGCTAACCTTGAAGTTAATCTAGCCACCGTTATGTTATTTCTAGTTATTTTTTATTTTGTGCAATATCCCGAGAACTAAAAATTTCTCAGAGTTCTTATCCATGTAAGAATTATTAAATTGGTTAAACGGTTTTATGCTTATTACGGAACAATCTACTTAGCAATGCACTTTTATCCGAATCTTCCCAATTAAGTCTTCGTATTTAGAATAAATATTATCATAATTTACGCTTAAAAATAATTTTGTCACATTTTTAAAATTTCCATGATATCTATATCTCAGTATTTGCTTGATAAAAATTGCTCCAAATGAAATATTTTAGAGGTATATTACTGTTTTAATTTCATTGCATATCACCTAGTATATGATACAATTCCGCGTTAACATTTTGGCATTAGAAATAACATTACTGTTTTTTCTACAGTAATTAATTTTAATAATTAATTTTGAATTAAAATTTTTCATTTTAAACTTCATAAAAATATTAAAATTTATATTATTTTACAAAATAAATATTTTAAAGTTAAACATTTTTTTTTTCAACTAAGTTTTAATAATAATAATAATAATAATCGTGACTACAATTATTTAAAATTAATGCAAAATATTTAGTCTGCATTCTATTTTATTATTATAGTTCTTTATTTAATGAAAATGGATTAGAGAAATAAGATTCTTTTAAATTAAATTACTTGGATTTTATGTAGCGTATAATTTTAATTATATTAATTGCCGAAAATTTAAGCTACATGCATAAAATTAATAATTAAAGCCATAATAGCAGTTTTAAGGGCGTAATAAACTAAATCGGGGATTATAATGTTTACGTAAGTTGATTAATTTTTTATTATATGATTTAATTACTATGTTCATAATGTTTAAACCATATAATCTTAGCAAATGCATTCCTGTTAATTTTTACTAGAAATTTATTCAAAGGAATGTTTAAAATAGCAAAATATTTTATTTAATAATTAATCTAAAAATGATTTAGATTTAATATAAATACACTGTAAAAGTTAGTACACAATTGATATACAGGGTCGGTGGAAAGTAACTCCCTACTGGAAATGATTTTTTTTCTCCTAAACGAACGTTCGTATAAAGGCAATTTTTGGGCACATTTAGTTTATTATGTGGCATGATAATCACGAAAGTTACAATTCAACTTGTGCCCCAGTATTTTCTATACACTATCTTAAACGATCAGGTACGTTTGCTACGGCCTTCCGCAAGAACTCATCTGGAACACCACTTATGACCTCCCAGATTTTGTTCTCAAGGTCACCAAGAGTTTGAGGTTTGCTGTGGTACACGTCTTCATTAGTCCACCCCCATAAAAAGTAATCGGATGGGGTGATGACTGGACTACGCGCAGGCTATTCTGTAGAGCCTCGGCCGCCTATCCAGCGTCAGGTAAATCACTCATTAAGCCACTGCCATATATTAGACGTATGAAAAAGGAAAAAAAAATATTACATATAATGCCACTCTACAGTCTACAAAACAAGGTAACTTTCATTGCAATCTGCACATAACAACGATAGCTATTCCAAATTCAAAATAGGGAGTTACATTCTGCCCACCCTGTACACTCTGAAAGTTAATTTTATTTATACTATAAATTCAAAATTTAGGTTAAAGATAGAAGGAATATTTTGGTGTAGTATCTACACTACTTCATCTTACCAAATTTTATTATAGATATATTATATATTTGCACAGTAGAAGGTATGAAATCTGCATTTGAACGACCCACAATTGACCGAGGTGTTCTGGTGACCGGTGGTGTTTCTGACCGGCTCAATCGTTCAGATTTTTCCGTAGTTTTCTCCAAAAAACACGTGAATACGGTATGAGACCGATTAAAAAGAACCTCTTCTCACTGAGGGCACTTCATCCAGGTCTAGATTCTCAGAGTAGACATTTTCTATTGGTTCCTGCAGCTGCATCTATTTCTTTATTTGAACATTTTTATTTTATATGAAGCAGTTCATAATAGTTGAAACAGGTTTAGCTGACATACATTTCTCTATAAGGAGGTACCACACTTCACTCAAAACACTTTTTAGTTCCCCATCTTACTATAGGTATGGGGAACTTAGGTAATCGTGAAAATTTTCGACCTCGGTTTTTTGACTTTTTTACACGTTTTCAGGTGTGAGGAATCCGAAAATGACAAAATTTGTATGGTGTCTATCTGTAGGGTGTCTGTTAGTCTGTTAGTCCGTTAGTTTGTTAGTCTGTGTACACGATAACTCAAGAACAAATTGTCGCAGAGAGGTCAGATCAGTTTTAAAATATTACTTTCGACACTGCCAAGAACACTATTCATTTGCAACATTCGAATTTAAAAACTTCGTAAGTTATTAGAAATTTACGATTTTCTTAACATGGGAGAATAGGACAAAAATTCACTTAAACGTGCATTAAATGGAAACTTTTTACTGTTAAAATATCAGACCAGTTATATCCGTTTTGATGCCGGAATGAACATCAGTAACTATAAATATGCTACTTTGAAAATTTCGCAAGTTATTCGAAATTTACGAATTTCTTAACATGGCAGTATAGGGCAAAATTTCACATAAACGTCAATTTTGAGAGATATTTTCATCGTAAAGTTGTCAAACCACTTTTTAAATATTATTTCGGATAATGGCATGAATATCATAGACTATGATTTTTCGAATTTAAAAAATTCGTAAGTTATTTGGAATTTACGATTTACTTAACATATCAGAATAAGGCAAAATTGAGCATAAACTTCCATTTTGAGGATCCTAAATACATTAGACAACTTCGAAATTATGTTTATGATATTTGTTTGAACATGATTGAATGCAAATATTCTACTAGGAATATCTATCTTATCGTAAATTATTCGTAATTTACGATATTATCAACATAGCGAAATTGTAAATTTTTCATATAAATATGAATTTAAATATTGAACTTAAATAAATGTTTTGACTTCGCTCAAAACACTTATTTAAAACGTTGCAACTACATTCATAAAACACATATTTTTTTATTAATTTCAAACCTTTATTTCAGATTATTCAGATATTTGCCACTAACAGTACAATTTAAAACTGACACAAATAATTGTATGTACCCCGGTTTATTATTTAGGAATTATATACTCACAAAACAGTAACTTAAACTTATAATCTTTTTTTTTTTTTTTTAGCGTGTAGTAATGCCAAAGGGAAACTGAAATTGAAGGCAGCAGTTTCGGTAACATTGAGCGTACCCGGACGACGGTATGCTCAATGCTACCGAAACAGCTGTATTAAAAAATATATTGGTAAGTTTTAAAATATAGTTAATAACAGAATGCACAACTCTCAGCACATTTATTATGGGTAGAGTAGAAAAAACGTAGTGTAAAATAATAATAATAATAATAATAATAGTAATAATAATAATAATAAAAACATCTATAAAAATTCTGTAATTGATAAATGATTTTTTAGATATTTTAAATTTTCAAAGTAATACACATTTTTTCACATTTTTATTTGAAGTTTAAAGTTTTGATAAAATTTTAAATTATTTGAATATTTCATGCAAATAAGTGTTGTTGTCTCTCTAGGATCAAAGTGTTTTAGATATATGCAAGACAAAGTCATTTGTTAATTTAAAACGACACTTAGTATATTTGAAATTAAATTTTGTAAATGCGTTTTATTCTGTTAAACGCATTTAAAATAAGTGCGTCACTTTGAGTTTAAAGTTGATGTTTATGAAGATTAATTGAGGCAATAAATTTCCTTCAATGTAATCCCCAGTTTGTTACAATATACGTGGTTCCGCGTGTCACAGCGATAAACATTTGTAATAAATTGAAAGATTTCTGTCCCGCAATCTTATTCGATTTATAAAATCTTTGGACAGAAAAAAAAGATTTTTAAAGCAATTAATGCAAAAGAAAAGAAAAAAAAATTAATTAATTAAAAAGAAAAAAAGTAGAAACATTCCGAACAAACTAATAAAAATTAACAGTTAAAATTTTTAAATAAATTATATTTAAAATGAGGAAAGCAAACAATGTTTATTACATATATATATATATATATATATATATATATATATATACATATTTGTATTATTTGATAAACGCAAAAATACCTCTTTTCCAGTATATGTGTATGTTTCATATGACATTAAAAGTTAAAACACAATAATTATAAATAAAAACCTAGCTATTTTCAATAAAATACTTAAATTCTAATTCATAGTGTGTGTAATAATAAGTATTGTTTTATGGTAATAAAATTTTATGTCAGTATTTTATGCTGAAAAAAAAAACAGCATTAAAATTGTGTAAATTATAATTACGGATTTTTTGCTGCACATTATTTTTATATTTTAGAAACTAAATTTTTTATGTATTAAAATTTGGAAAACATTGAACACACACACATATATATATTGTTTATATATATATATATAACGGAACATATTTTTGCTTTTTAAGTAATAGGTATAAAATTCTGTACATTATAGTATCTAAATTAGTACGTCAGGGTTCTTCTATGTAACAATAATATTACTCTAACTAACAATTTAGTCCGCTATTAACTCTTATATTTTAATCTTAAATGGTTCTTTAACACTTTTCACCAAAGTTAAAAAGAGTTTATGACTTTGGTTTGTTTGTCTGTTTGTGTGTTCACGCTCTAATTGATGTAATTAATTACAGAATTCTTTGAAACTTATATATGTTATTTAAGTTAAATATGACCTGTTTCCTATTAGAAATTGTGTAAATAGAAACAGTAGTTTGTGCACAAGGTCACCAAGATGAATTTAAGTACATTGCGTTCTATGAGAAGTATTTATATAAAGCCTATTTTAATACCTTTATAATGCACAACACATAAGAAAAATCACCTTTATTATTCCTATGCAGAAAATTTTGCTTTCACTACAATATGGTAGATTAGCATTAAGGTTTCCATGGTCTCTCAAAAATATTTAGATACATTATGGGCTTTCATAATAGGTTGAATGAATTGTATTTTCTGCTGTGTTTAGGGTGTTTAACTTTTTCCAGTAATGTTGAAAGTGAGTATGACTTCCTTGAGTCTAACTGTTGTTGTCTGTACGTCTGTTTGTGCTATATTTTGTATAAATATTTATAGGATACTTTGAAATTAATTTATATTATTTACGTTCACTATGACATGATATCTACCGAAAATAATGTAAATAATTCGATTATTTTTGTGAACAGAGGCATTAAAAATTATTACACTACATTACATTCTATGAGAGGTATTTCTACAAACTCTATTTTATATTTTTAAACTGCTCTCAACGTAAAGAAATTACAGTACACACATTATTTAGATATATATAATTTTCTCTTTCTGTAGAATAAAATATTATCAGCGTAACAAACTGCTTTACAGGTCCTCACAAAGTTACTCATGTACATTTTGTGTTATAAATGGAAATTGTTCAATGTAAATATTTAGTATTTTGAAGATATTTTTAGTACACTATATTGTGGGAAAGCAAGATTTTAACGATATACAGGGCTATACACTGTAAAAAAAAAACGGGAGATTTACAGCATAATATGCTGGCAATATGGGTGCACGGAGAGGGGAAAGCTAGTAAAAAGTAATTTACAGCAGAAACAATCGTAAAAGAGTCTTTCTTTACAGATGTTCTCGCTGTAAATTGCCTTATTTAACAGCAGAATATGCTGTCAATATGGGTGCCAGCACATTTTGCTGTAAAAGCTTCCTTTTTTTTACAGTGTAGAAATGCATCTTTTCTCAAGAAATAAACCTACAGAGCTATTTTTGTGAAATTCTTTCCGACCATAATTAAAACACAGAATATATTTGTATAGCATTGCTATTTTTAGACAATACATAGGACTACACGAAGACAATGTATTTGTTCTACAGTTTTTCTTTAAATGTAAACCCATAAAAATACTTGTTGAAATATTTCTTCCCACATTAAAAATATATTTTAAAACGTGATTACTGAATTGAAATATACAATTTAGGTTTTAACGGTCTAAATGGAAAGAGCAATTGGAAAGTTTTTATAATCTTGGAAAACTACATAATTTTTCTTTCATGTTTATTTGTTTTATTTGTTTTTTCAAAGAAGAATATTATTATTCACACTGTTAAATTTCATGTAACCATAGTAATCCACCAGTAACTATCGCTCCAATTAATTTTTATTTATTTTGCACATATAGTTACTGGTCGAAATTTTATTTGTGGTTACGAAAACAAAAATTTTGCTGATTCGCAAATTTAATTTTCTTTAGTTTCTAATATACATTAAGTGCCATTTTTAAAATGATGAGTATAATTTACGTACAACTTTAAAAATAAATATTGGTGTTTTAACTATACAACTATTCTTGAATTATTCGCTTAAAAAAACAGCTTTTTTTTTTTTTTTTTTAACTTTATATGTGTTTTTGTAATAACACCCAGAAAATTTCAGGGAACCAGCAGTGGACATCAGGTTCTCCGCAAGAAGATTTTACACATGAAGTGTCAGTTTCGAATTCAGATCATGATCTTCAGACAATTTGTTAGTAGTTTTCCATGGTTGTCTCTAAAATTAATACTAATGCACGACAGAACCTCAAAGAAAAGTTTCTTGGCCACACAAGGGACAACTGGCCCTATTCCATAGGTACGCTTTTTCTTAGACAATGAAGTGTGCTTAAATTAACGCAATTTATGCATACTTACTCGTCAATGTTTAGAAATAATTTATAATTTTTGCGTACTATATTATTATTATTATTATTTATTGATTTTAATCTTAAATCAAAGCAAATTATATTATTCCTTTATTTTTCATCATTATATACGTGAATGTGTATCATAACATGTCTTTTTTCTTTTCCCTACCTTTTTTTGCCAAGTTCGAAGTTAAAATTCGTTTTCGATATATACAATATTTTTTCTTAAATTACCATAATAAATTGTAAATTGATGCTATTATTATGTAAATTTATAATAAATATATCTTTTACGATATTATGCAAGGTCATGAAATTGTTTGCTTGGAAAGGGAGGTATTTATTATAGGTTCGGCATATGGCGCTGGAAATAATGCATCTTTTTACGCCTTAAATTATTCTTTCTTACTTTTCTATTATGTGACTCGAAAGGATGATTGATTATATATCAGAGACCGATGAAAGTTTTAATAACGAAATATGACAATCATAATATACTGAAAGAAATGTGTAATAAAAGAACGTTTAATAAAAGAAATGTTTGCACATTGTGTTTTTCATTTGGTTGATAAATTGCTTTTCATGGCGTTATTGGTTTTCAGATTTCCTTTCATATGTTACTTTTTCTTTTATGCATCACGCAGATGTATACTTTGTTAATTTTGTTATTATGAAAAATCTTTTGAAGTTTTTGATATATGTTTGCTTATATAACGAAAAGATGGTTTTTATTAAAATCCTTTTGTTCAGAATTCCCTAAAAGCGGTATAGTATACATAATATTTACAAATTGATCTTCAGACAAATTAAAACAAACATAGATACTATTATCCAAACTATGACAGAAATAAAAGTTTACAACACTGTAAAAAAATAACTATTACCAGCTGCAAGAAACTCCCTGTGATTGGAGAAAATAATTATTTTCTCCAACCACAGAGAGTTTATTGCAGTTGGTAATAGTTATTTTTTTACAGTGAATAAACCATAATAGAGGCGTGATAATCTGCTATACCTTTGCTTTACCTAATTTGAGATTTATTAAATATATATATATATATATATACATAATTAGAAATTCGAAGCCTATTTTCGTTTTCTAAGTAATAGATATAAAAATCTGTAGAAAATAGAATTTAATTTAGTACGAAAAGACTCTTGATTAGTCTATTTTCCCATATAACGATATTCGGTAACTGTATTCCGTTCTTTAGTAATTGTTACAAAGTTCATTTCTTATGAGTCTTAATTAGAAAAGGTAACACTCATGAGAAGAGAGTCATACTCATTATTTAAAGCAACAAATTAATATATAAATCTACAGTTGTAGATATTATGTTAGATTTTACTCATGATTACATTTGGTTTTGATTCAGAGATACATTTGCTTATACATATACAGTCGGTAACAAAAGTGTCTGAACACTACCAAAAATTCCTATGTAAAAAAAGTGTTAAATAAATCCTTGTCGAATCCTGTTCTTAGTCAGTCTAAGAACAGGATTCGACAAGGATTTATTTAACAAAACAGTATTAAGTGTACTTTTTTTAGACAGGGGTTATTGCTAGTGCTCGGATACTTTTGCGGCCGAGTGTACGATTCGACTTGTGATCTACAATAGCTGCGATTGCTACAATAGTATGCCTCCCTAAAATCTATAGCATGTTCTTTGTACTACGTTAATCGCATTGTATACAAAAGGAATATGCACTAGTATTAAATGTCAAAATTCTTCAAACAGCATTGAATGTATAAAAAAGCTTTCTTATAGGACAATTAATCAACTTTTACGGAAATGGTAAACATGTGTAACATATAAACGTATATACTCATTTTGAATAGAATGAAATTTCCATACGAAGTGAAAATTTATGGTTTTAACCAAAGGAGAAATTTTAAAATTAAAGCATCCATTTACTCATAGTTCCCAGACATTACATTAGAAATTACATTTAGTTAAACTTTATGCAATTCTACTTTCAAATTTGATTATTTGATATAATACAGAAAAATATTATTAATCGGAAAATCATTTTAAAACAAATAACATACGTTGTTTTCAAAAGTTTACATACTCAATATTAAAACTTAGTTCGTATCTCAATATGTAGATAGCTACGGAAGTTTTATTGGAGAATTCTATTACATCCATATATAAAACTAAAAGTTTGTCGTAGTATTTGTCCGGATTTTCAGCTTGCTATACAAAGCTCTACCCTTCAGCCGATCGCTACGAAAAATTGTACGCCTATTAATGAGGACAAAATCCAGCTAAAACCTTATTTTTTAGTCCAATCGGATAACTTGTTCAGAGGACATTAATTAAAATCTAAATTATTAAAAATAAATAAATAAAAAAAATGGTGCCAAAAATAAATAAATAAGTTGCACCTTTATTTTTTCCAGACGTAAAAGAAAATATATTTAATTACACGTAAAAAAAAAAAAAAAATAAATAAATAAATAAATAAATAAATAAAAATAAAAAAAGTTCTTTTTTTTTTTTTTTTTTTTTTTTTTTTTAATTATATACGTATAAGAAAATATAGTTCTTTTTATGGCGAAAAAAATGGATGCGCAAACATTATTTCTTAATTTAAATTCATTGTTTCTTTATTATTTTATTCGTTTAAGTTCTCACAATGAGTTTAAATTGTTATAAATAGGATTTTATTGAGATAGTACATGTATTAATTAATTTTACTTCTTCCTTCTTACCCCATTATATTTTTCTCGCAATTTTAACGTTTAAATAATTTTGATGCTAAAACTTAACGGTCATATAAAAAACTAATGTCTGTTTATTCTTATGTTTAGTAGCTATACATAAAAAAAAATAATAATAATGACTAAAAAACGTGTCTTCTATACGGAAAGGCTTCTGCTATAAAAAGAACTGCAGCACAAAGAAAATTAAAAAGAGAACAATAACAAGTAACTGTTCAACCGCCGCAAGTTAGGTTAATTAAAAGAAAAATTTAAAGGCTTCTGCTGAAAAAAGAACTGCAGCACAAAGAAAATTAAAAGAGAACAATAGCAAGAATCTGTTCATCAGCCAAAAATTAAGTTAATTAGAAGGGAAATGTTTAAGGCTTTTACTGCAAAAGATACCTGTAATACAAAGAAAATTAAAAAGAGAACAATAGCAAAAAGCTGTTCAACAGCCACGGGTTACATTAATTAAAAAATAAATTTAAATGCTTCTGCTGCAAAAAGAACTGCAGCACAAAGAAAATTAAAAAGAGAACAATAGCAAGAAACTCTTGAACATCCAAAAGTTAAGTTAATTAGAAAAGAAATTTTTAAGGCTTTTACTGGAATAAAAAAACCTGCAATACAAAGAAAATTAAAAAGAGAACACTTGCAAGAAGCTGTTCAACAGCCACAGATTAGGTTAATTAAAAAGTGAATTTAAATGCTTCTGCTGCAAAAAGAACTGCAGCACAAAGAAAATTAAAAAGAGAACAATAACAAGTAACTGTTCAACCGCCGCAAGTTAGGTTAATTAAAAGAAAAATTTAAAGGCTTCTGCTGAAAAAAGAACTGCAGCACAAAGAAAATTAAAAGAGAACAATAGCAAGAAACTGTTCAACAGCCAAAAATTAAGTTAATTAGAAGAGAAATTTTTAAGGCCTTTACTGCAAAAAATACCTGTAATACAAAGGAAATTAAAAAGAGAACAATAGCAAGAAGCTGTTCAACAGCCACAGGTTACGTTAATTAAAAAATGAATTTAAATGCTTCTGCTGCAAAAAGAACTGCAGCACAAAGAAAATTAATAAGAGAACAATAGCAAGTATTTGTTCAACAGCCACAGGTTAGGTTAATTAAAAGAAAAATTTAAAGGCTTCTTCTGAAAAAGAACTATAGCACAAAGAAAATTAAAAAAAGAACAATCGCAAGAAACTGTTTAACAGCCACAGGTTAGTTAAATTGAAAAAGAAATTCAGGAGAAATTCCGTGTAGCATTTTGAAATGTATGAACTTCAAAGAATTTTTATTTCTATGCTCCTTCGGGAAAAAATAAGATTATTTTTTACACAGAAGTTCTATAGATCTGTCAACATCTTTTATCGACCTATTGGGTTGGGTTTAGAATCCTTTTATTTAAAACGTTCAGTTGCCAAATCATAAAGCTGGAAAAACTTTATTTTATTTTAATTTAATTTTAATTCTATCTCATATTTACTTTATTTTGTTTTTCTCATTATATCAAAAATTTTCAAAGCACTACTTCAACCCGAGCTGCGCCGGGTAGTGATGCTAATACTCTATATTACTCTTAACTACTAACATTGATATATATCTGATATGATTTTTCTCTGTAGATGTTTATATCACTTTGCGATAATATAAGAGGAGAAAAGATATTGCTTCTCAATATTAGGATCTAATATATTGTATGGAATTTATTAAAATAAAACTAGTTTTTATAAATCAGGAATTTCAGTTAATTAACTAAATAAATAAATGCGTCTTCATTTTATAAAGATAATCTCCCTTAAATATTCATGAAATTTCTTGAAACTGATGTTTGTTATATAGGTTTACTCTCGGATGTTCCCTATTGTAAATAGAGTGAATATCTCTAATGGTTTGTGTACAGGGACACCCCAAAGTATTCCAAAGCATTGTGTTCTAAGAGAAGTATTTTTATAAACCGTATTTTTAATACCATATTTATTTTTATTTTAACCAATACCTTTACTTTACACATATGTTAATGAAATTGAAATATGCTGTTCAAGTTCACTATCGGATGCTTTTCTTTAGAAAATGGAATAAATACCACCACTGGTTTATGTATAGGGACACCCGAAATTATTCCAAAGCATTACGTTCTATGACAGGTATTTCTATAAACCAAATTTAATTAACATTACTTTGCACAAATCTTAATGAAATTGAAATATTTTTTTCATATGCAATATGCACAAAAGAATGCTTTCTGTGGAATACAGTATGATTTGCATTAAGATTTAGAGGGCCATAATAAAATATTCAGATACATTAAAGGTTATTATTGGAAATAAGCTGAAATTGCATTTTTGTTTACATTGCATGTTTTTAACACTTCCTAAGAACTTTTAAGCTAGACTATGATTTCAATTTGTATATGATAGTCCGCCTTTCTATCTGTACGTCTGGCCGCCCTCATCGTCCGTAAATATTTTCAGAATTTCTCAAAAATTATCTATGTTAATATGTTAACAATAAAATTAATATATTGCTAATATGCTGAAATAATGTTTTGTATAGAATATGATATGGTTAACTTTCAGATTTACAGGGCTTTACTAAAATATTCAGATAGATTAGGGGCTGCAATTTCAATTTAAGGACTCTCTTTTCTTTTGTGTTAAGCATGTTTAACGCTTTCCAACATTGTTTAAGAGTGATTATGAGTTCAATTAGTCTATGTGTATGCCTTTCAGTCCTTCTGTCTGTCCATAGTGTGATAACATAGGCAAAAAGAGCATTGAAAGTTATACGACACAACAAGTACGTTCTATTGGAAAGTGTTAATAATCAATTCGTACCGCATAATTTTTCGTTCTTAATTTAGATTTGTTTTAAATTTATTTTTCTAAAAAAATCACACTTAACCTGATTTCTAATTTGCAGGTGGAATGTTACTTTTAACTGCCATGGAAACGTTAATTGTGAGGCAAAGTTTTATTGAACAAATATTTACGTTAGAAATTCAATCTAATTATCATATAAATTGTATTAAATTTGTTTATCTTTCTTTTCTTTTTCTTTTTTTTTTTTTTTTTTTTTTAACAAAAAACTGAATCAACAGACCTTTAAAAACAATAAAGCATCCAATCAAAATTCATAGAAAACGAAATCATGTAGCAATGACTGTCCAATATAGATAATGAATTTTCAATAATTGCCTCTTTTTTATGATACGTATAAAACTTTGTGTATAAATTTACAATTATTTTGGAAAACAAATCATCGTAACAAATTATGAACAGTTTTCAGTTTTTTATTTCTATTATGCACGATAAATTGGATTATGAAATTTTATGAAAACTAGATTCATATAAAGAAACGGGGTTTTCTCATATTAAAACACTATTTCCTGTTAAAACTGTCATTTATCAAGTATAGATATATATCATGAGTAAAATATAAACCTTTTTATGAGCATTTTTGTATTATAAAGACGTTATGAATATTTCATCTAAACATACCAGGTATCCAATAATCGGTCCCCGATTTTAAAATTAAATTATTCCTAATCAAAGAAAGATAGAGGAATGAAACAAACGGCATGTTTATTTTGAAAGCTGCAAAAATCTTTTATATGCGAATCAAAATTACTTACAAATTTTGCCAACAGATGGCGCTGTAATCATATAGAAGTGTTTTAGGCATTTACGTATTCATCCTCTGAGAAGAGTTATTGCTTCACATCACAATCTTTTCAAAATGTTCACCTTTCGTTGTAAAAAGACAGCATAAATGAAGAATGAAACTTTCAGTCGACTTCTGTAATGTGTTAATAGAAATGCTCGCACATACCACACAGATTAAACGTTCGAGTTCTTCCGATGTTGTAGGACTCTTCTGGAAGACAGTGGTCTTCAATGCACCCTACAAAAAATTAGTCAGGAGGGGTAAGATCGGGTGAATATGGGGCAAGCCTTTTCAAGTAAGAGAAGAATAGTCCAAAGCAATTACTCTGTTATCAAACTTTCTTTGAGAAATTCAAAAACCGATCAGTGCTGTGTATCGGGCCCCCTTTTGCATGAACCGTGCAGTTCCTGGTCGATCCTCTAACGATTGCAGTGTAGCAACAAATTGTTCCAAAATCTCAATGTAACTTTGACTTATGACAGTTAGTAACATGAATTTGGGACTACAGCGCCATCTGTTGGTGACATTTGAAAATATATGTTGAACTTGTGCATACGATGCACAAGTTCAGTTCAGATACAGCTTTACAGATGAACAGGTTGTTTGTTTCATTCTTATATCTATCTTTGTTAAGGAGTAATTTAATTTTAAAATTGGGAGCTAATTAGTGGATATCCTGTATTTAAAACACCATCATTTGACATGAATCATTCCGAGCAAAGTTGAAAAACATTTATAAGAAAGGTATGTTAGATATTTAATGGATGATCTTCATGTTAAAAAATGTCCTTTGACTCCTAAGGAATACAAACGGAATTTTACAGTTAATTTGATACATTCCTTTCGTATCATGAAAAACGGCAGTTTTTCGAGTGATGCAAGCGGAAGCCCAAACTGACGCTGCGAACTCCTATATACGGCTAGTTTGACTTCAAAGAGATTTGTAAAAGCCGACACATAATATCTCAGCAAATATGCCATATTTTGTTCTGATCTTTTCAAAATAGTCTTTTATCTTCGGTCTTAATCTATCCTGAAATTTTTACATTTCTACATGCAGTATGTTTTGAGATCTGAATCTCAATTTAAAGCCAAAATGGGAAAACGGTTGGAGTAATGGACTCAAATTCTGAAAAATATTTCTAAAACGGCTCGAAGGATTTTCATATAATTAATATATGTTGTTAATAGGATCTTTCTGAATCTAGTAACGTCTTTTTTTTCAGGAAAACTCTTGTTTTTTATAAAAGTTATTTTAAAAATAGAACTATATTACTCCGCCAATTGCATGCTTTTCTTCGGCTAAAAAGGACGTGATGCGGTTATTACTTCTTGCTTTCAAGGCTTCAGTTGCTCACGTTGGTTGGCTGACCAACGTAAATGCAGTCAATAAATTTTTGCTATGAAGAAAATATTTTTAATTTTCGTCAAAAAAGTATTTAGATAATATTTAAAATAAGAAGAAGTAATTTTTAATTATAGATATTCTATTTCATCGTTATTCACAATAAATTAAAAAAGTTTTAAAGCGAAAAAGTTTAAATCACGCATGCACACAAATTTATACCATGGTCCATGGTCTTTGAAGCGCATGCGTACATCATCTAGATCCAGCGTTCTCTAGATGCTAGTTATTTACCTTTACACTGTATCCCTGCGCTTGTTATTATTTTATTTTGAAAACAGCACTTTTCGGAGAATACTGAGATATATTGTTTCTGCATCGGTTATTTTTATGTTAAAACTTTAAAGTACGTTTATTTATTTATTTATTTTTTAAATACCAGAGATTGTTACGAAACGGAGGATCTTGAATCAGTCGGCGTTTCAAAATATTAAGCAATATATAAACATATATAGTGACTGCATTGTTTTATGGTAATATAGGCAGAGCTGTCTCAACAAACTTGTGTAACATAAAAATTGTTGTTACAAACGATAATTTTGGATAGCGTAGTTTCCATCTGTCTTAATTAACCATTGATCAACATCTAAAATATCATTGCCTTAAAACAATGAATTGCAGGGTTTAAGTTGAGTAAAAATTTTCTTTAGCAAAAAACTAGAATGAGAAGAAAAGCTTTAGCAAAATACTAAAATGCCAGAAATATTAGAAAAAGATGAATATCATTTGATATAGAATATACACATTATTCTAACCGCCTCGATATGTTTGATTTTCATTTGTCATTTAAACTTAAAAGTTTTTAATCAGGTCTTTAAAGAGTTATACACAGATGGTAATTTTTTTAAAATTTGAAATGAAAAACAAAAAAGGAAGACTGTAACCAGATAAATTTGAATATTGTACAAGCATATATTTTAAGTCATTTATTGGCAGACATGAAAAATATTAAACTTTTTAGATTATTACTTTATATTGTAAACTATTTAAAGCAATATTCTTTTTCTGGAGATATAAGTATCACTATAGCATGTAAAACTACATTAAGCTTGTACTGATCTGAAAATAAAAACATAACTTACCAAAATAAAAAAAAAAAAAGGTAAGTAATATAAGTGAAATTTGTTGCTATTCAAAGCTTTTTGGTTTACAATTTATAATTTTTCTTTCATTCATATTAGACCACTTTACAAATGCCTCAATGTTTATTTACAAGTTCATTGCATGTATGCGATTCTTATGTGTAGTTCAGTGTTTGATTTTCCTTATGTGCATTTTTTTTTTTATTCGAGTTTGAGAATCTCACTCCTCAATATTTTTTTCTAGTGCGAACCCCGTTATGGGTTTTTAAGACCATACTTGAATCTGAGAAATTTTATTGATTCAAATGTTTACAGTTTTACTCATCAGAATATTTTTAATTCTGCAAACTTTTTATCCATTGTAAAAGAAGATATTTATTGATTAAAACAAAAGCATTGAATTGAAGAAAAAATATAAACTTTTTCAGACACAAACAATAAAATACACTAAATTTAACCTAAAAATACAAAGCATGAAAATACTGATGGTTAAATTTTGAGATATTTTTATATTTTAATGCATAAAATAAGCCTGTAGAGGAGTTTTTCTGCTGTTATGCATGAATAATAGTTGAGTAATCAATATAAATAAGGTATCTGTGTGCATTCAATACTCGATAGCTCTCGGAGACTCTCCACATAGTATTAACAGCAGGTGAATCCCCTTTAATTATATTGGAAAAATTGTTATGAAACTGACTCGATGATTTTTTTTTTAAATAATTTTATTTTCATAATTAAAAAATACAGAGGTTGATTTAGTTTTATGTTGCACTTGTGCTATGCTATCAGCAATTGGCGACAGTTTGGGACTCGCCCCTAAGGGTAGTCCGAAGACTTGCCATCCCAATTTTGATGATCCATAAAGCGAAGGCGAAAACTTTTTCAGCTAAAAAATGCAGAATACTTAAATTTGTTTTTACTTTTCTCAAAATTTATTTCTTTAATTTTTAATACTTCATTAAGCTATAAAGCAGGGGAAAAAATGAACAAAGTGCTTTCTTTGCACTTCATAAATACAAAGTGAAACATTAAAAATTAAATCAAAAACTGATTTTGAAAAACAAGAACAAATTTGAAGTTTATGAATTTTTTGAATGTAAATGCAGAATTGGAAAAAAAAAAAAAAAAAAAAAAATCATTTGATAATGAGTAATTCTCATAAATTTCTCCAATAACATGGGATTTGGCTGCCGTTGGCAGAGAAAACTCGATTGGCAAAGCATTTCTCAGACCATGTAAGGTTGTGTGCATTTCATCAAAATTTTGTTGATTTTTAAATTTTTTTAGGCATAACTTTTGAACACAAAATAATAATAGTGGTAGTATTGGATAATGAATGTAATCCTCTATTCAAAGAAATGAATCTGGAAGTTTTGAGAAGTGTTGGATTCTATTTTATTATTAATTTTTTAAAATATTTAAATGTGACATCCAATATAAGTTTTTTCAAGTATTACTCAATTTTAGATATTTTAAACAAATGAAGAAATACCAAATTCTTCCAAATGGTTCTCCATTCTTCCAGTCATAAATTATGATGGCATTCATTCAATCTATTAGACTTCACCAAATTTTATTCAAACTCGAGCTATATTTATTTACACAATTAATTGTATTTCCTTCTGCTTGTATAAAAAGCATATATAGTAGAATCCCGATTATCGGCGGTCGGATTATCCGCGGTCCTCAAGGGCCTGAATTTAAAAAGGAATTTAAACACACAGAACAAACTTATTACAAAAAAGATCGAAGAGAGTAATGACTTTCAAGGCATTTGGAGATATTACACGATTCTTGACAGCATTTATGGCATACACACTGCTTGGGAGGCAGTTAAGCAGTCTACATTGGTAAGATCTTGGAGAAAAATTTTACCAAATGTGGAAAATACTTTGGCAGAGTTTATAGAGGAGGAAAAAATTTCTGCTCTTGATTTGGTAAATTTAGCTAAATCTGTTAATGGAGGAGAAAAAGTCAATGAAGGAAACATTGAAGAGTGGATTAATTTTGACGCCAATGATCCAGGTATTGAACACCTTAGAGATGAACAAATTGTGGACCAAGCATTAGACCCAGTTTCAGAAGATAGTGAAGAATAAGAGGAAGAAGGAGATAATACTCAGCAGAGGATGAGCCATGACGCAGCCCTAGCACATGCAGATGGACTTATAAAATATCTCGAGGAACAGGACGATGTATCACTTTGTGACAAAATGATGATAAAGAAACTGCAATCGCAAATTAAGAAAAAGTGTTTTACTACAAAAACACAAAAATGCTTCACCGATTTTTTTGTTACAAAATAAAGCAAAATGTAAGTAGAAATTTTTATTGGTATGTTAAATTGTATATGTAGGCCATGCTTAACTGTTAATTAAATAGTATTGCTCAAAAGGCTTTATGTGTTGATTTATATCCCCTTTTTGACCATTTTGCGGATTATCCGCTGATTCGATTATCCGCGGTTGTCTATTCCCCGTTCACTGCGGATAATCGGGAGTTTACTGTATCTATACCCCAGTGGCAGAAACACGGCGACATAGTCGCGGACACAGAAAAACGGCCTGCAGACAGTTTTTGTCTGCACTAATAAAAAATTTTATTACGAATTATTTCTATGTTCATTCAAAATAGGCTGTGATACTTTTATATATTATTATGAAATTTATAACTATGCTTAATATAGTATATGTTAAGCTTAGTTATGTGATACTTTAAAAATATAACAGGGATTAATCCAGCTTTTTAAAATTGATACCCCATTTGTGAATTTATAAAATAATTTGTGAAAACATCAAGTAAGCCTAATGGCAGAGACACGGCGACATAGTCGCGGACATAGAAAAACTGCTTGCGGACAGTTTTTGTCTGCACTGATAAAAAAAATTCTGTATCAAAACTAAAACTAATACTTTTATTATTTATAATTATTTATATTGTGTTGTGTCAAATATTGCTATAAAATATTTAATTGAATGATATGAATGAAAACACACAATTGTTTATACTATATTGTTCTGCAGTAAAATTGTATTTGTGTATTGTTGCATGAGATCACCACTGATGTTAAGCCCCCCCCCCCCGTTCCAATCAGCTTTCAGGCTTTTTGAGTGTAAGCCAATTTCACCCCTGATTACACGCAAATTTTGCAGACAGATTATGAAATTTTAAAAGCCTGTTGCTGACAGCTACAAAACTTTCTGCCACTGGGCAAGTAAGTTTGTGAAAATTAATGATACTTCAGAACAATTAACTAAAATACGTAAAGCAGTTTTTTTTTTTTTTTAATACATTTAAATAATAAAATGAAACAGTTGTAAAAATAAATATATGTATGAGCAAATTAAGTTGTTTCTTATATGTAAGATAAGTTAAGTAGGTGTTTACTTAGATATTTATCATTGTCTGCAGTAAATATTCAAATTGAGGGTATTTTTCTGTGTTCGATGCAGTGAAGTTTATAAAATATTTTAGTGTGCAGTCATATCGCTGAGAATTGACTTTGTGAAGGTACCTCTTTGCTGAAAGTTGAATTCGTGAAGGTACCTCTTTGCTAAAAGTTGAATTTGTGAAGGTACATCATTGCTAAAAATTGACTTTGTGAAAGTGCCTCAATGCTGCACTAAATTTGTTTTGAATTAACCTCTGTATAAGTAGTTGTTTTTAATAAGATATTATTTATAAGTACCATGTTTTAAAAGGTAAACATATTAATGTTTTTGAAGGAACATTATTATAACATTTTGATTAATATAAAAACAAAACTTTAGGCTTCTAAAAATTCATGATTTATAAATCATTGATAGATCATTTTGATTGATTTTTTATTAGCAATACAACATTGTATATTTCAATTTTTTTAGTATTGTGCTTTCAGTATTATGTATTTAACCAGTAAAATAAAAATGCATAGCCTAATATTTTGTATTTAAATATTTTAGAGAAAAACTTTTTTTTTTTTTTTTTTTTTTTTTTTTTTAAATAATTGCTGACATTGCAAGTTTTTAAGAAAAAGCAATAATTCTGAATGTTAAACAAGCTTGAATTGTGTCTGAAATTCTTATAATTACCGTGAGACAAGAGAAATATGTATGCTTTATGGACATGTATAAATTTTAATAAATTTAATATTTACTCATACAGATTTTTAAAAAAATTATTAGTCTAAGCTGTAGGGCCCACCAGCAGCCTAGCAGTTCTACGCTCAAAGCTGGTAGACGTGAAGTGCCGGGTTCAATCCCAGGGCATGCTCATCGCCCTAGCTGTTCCGAATTTTTCGTGGTTTTCTCCGAAACGTACATAAATATCAAATATGGGCTAGGACCCTTTAGAAAGACCCCCATGGAGGGCACTCCCCTTTAGGCCTAAGACCCTAGAGTAGTCTATCAGCCTTACTCCCAAAACACCAAACACCAATTGTCCAAGCTATAACAGGTACAAATATTTATACAATCAGTAATAATAATAATAAATAGATAAAAATTTATTAATAAATGATAAGTGTTATAAATATTATTATTTTCAAATTCATATTAATTTACTGCCCATATATTACATTATACTTAAAGAGAAAAAAAAAGAAAAATTTCAGTATTCCTGTGTTTTCAGGGCTTATGTAAAAACTTATAAGTATAACTTTGGAATTTTATAATTTCATAAATATTAATATAAATAAACATAAACATAAACATACAAAATAGTCTATGCGTACTTTGTATATATTTCTTAGGTTATAAACCAGTATAATTACCTAAATTTTTATAAATTATCTACATCTACAATTTGTTTTAAGTTTTGTTAATTTATAAACAGCATAATATTTAGATATTCACTTGTATATGGCAAACATTGCTAAATCCTATTTCTAACCAGATTCTAGCTCATTTATAGATTTTGAATTTTGACAATACAGGTTTTTGACGGTTTAAACCCTTGTCATGTGAAAAACCCAACCCTGCTGCAGTCATAAAAAATTGTCTGCAATTTTTATGCATTTTTCGCCTGCGGCCATGCACTGCCCATGCATGGCATCTTAGACGCTCTCTGGTAGTGTAAGCCTTTTTCACCCATGATTACATGCAAATTTTGCAGGCAGATTACGAAATTTTAAAAGCCTGTTACAGACAGCTACAAAACTTTCTGCCACTGGGATCAGTCGGCTACAAAAGTATCCAAGCACTAGCAGAATTATTGGCTAGTGCTTGGATACTTCTGTTGCCGATTGTTTATTCTCTTTAGAAATTAGTTTAAAAAAGTTTTTTGAAAATAAAGTTGAAATTTTATATGAGCTTTTTCTCTAAGATTTTCAATTATGCCAATTTTGTGGCCTTATTAAAGGCTTTTATTTTTATTATATGTATAAACTGGGTGTTAGATAAAAATTATGACCATGAACTTTCAGAGTCTTTCTCAGAACTAGAGTTCATGAGGTTACCTAAATCAAAATTACTACCTGAGTTAGAAAAAGATTGCTGTATCATTATTTATCAAATGAATATTTTAAAAAACAGATACAAGCTCAGTGGGATAGCAGTGCATTAATTTTTCAATATATTCCTCTTTATATATATGTTGATGTTGCAAATGCTTTATAACTGTAATCAGAGAAAGTTGTTGTTGAAGGAACATTCAAAATTCTGATTAACAACTATAGATTTCTTGTATTATATTAATTTTCTCCTTCTCGAACAATTTGCTCAAAACATATTTGACATTACTATAAGTAACTATTAACTGTATTGTGACTAATGAAAGATATGCTTAAATATGTTGTGTAAATAATTTACTAAGAAAAAAATAAATAAATATTGCATTTTCTGTCATTGAAAAATTTCCAGCCCTCATCACTAAATTCTTGCTATACCAGATTTGGGCGTCCGTCAGGGTTGCAAAAACCAGTTTTTTTTTTTTTTTTTTTTTTTTTTTTTAAACCAGATTTTTATTAGTATATGTTTCCCAGTCACATTATACATAGTTGTAAATAAAATTGTCACTTTAAAAAGCAATTAATATTCCAATATCAATTATTACTTCATCTAAAAATGATTTAAATTATTGATAATAAATATGGATGAGATTTTTCAGCTTTTTTTGTTAGTTGATTTTCTTTCTGTAACAATGTATACAAGAAACAAAGTTTGTACTTTCAGACATGAAATTCTCTTATGTCTCATGTAATTAAAAACGTTTTCACATAGCCATGTTAATAAAACATTTATTTATTTTTATGTTTAAAAATAAAACAATCAAATAATTTATTTCTGTAGCACAGGCTTTTGTGCCTGAATTCTTATATTTTGCTTTAATGTTTATCTTTTTCATAAAGTTTATATTTATTTATTTATTTTTACATTTTTGTCGATCTCATCCTTGAGGTACAGAACTGTTATATAAAAGTGCATTTTATTATAGCTTAATTCTTTTATATTCAGAACTTCTAAAAATATTCCATAATTGTAGTATTCAGTTTTCATTAAAATGGTGTAAATGCTAATAACAGGATTACTGTGAGTTGACTTTTTTTTTTTAAATAGTGAATGTTAAACCTAACATGCCTTTCCTTCAATTTAATGATAACAAATTAACTTAATAACAATAAAATTCTTAATTTAATGAATTAGGGAAAAATTAAAAAAAAAACTCCAATACAATAAAAAAGAGTCATAGGAAGAGATAAAAAAAAAAATTCTACTTTTGGATTATGTAATGGAATATTGTAATCCATTTGAAAATTGCATATTGAGTAGAATTTTCATTTCATATAAATAAAATTAGAAGTTTTATAGCTTTTATTGAAACTAAATTTTCTATTTTAAGAAAACACTCTTCATCGGATTTAGAATCTTTCACGATTAAAATTATTTCAACATTTTTCAATACTTGGATATTAAAATTTTTGATGTCATTTCCTTAATTCTAGTGCTGTTACATTGTAATAAAATAATTCATATAATTTTTACTTTATATCTTGTACAAAATAAATGTGCTTTCCATTATTTATTTTACTTTTCACTACATTTAGCCTTAGATTCTTTCATGTATGATTTTATAAGATAATTAATGTAAATTTGCTAAATTTATTAAATTTAATATAATCTATAATTTCTAGATATCCCCCCCCCCATATATAATAAATTTATTAAAACCAGCCAATCACGCAATAAAACATAAACTAAAACCTTCTCTGAAGAAAAATACAATTGAAATAAGCTGAATTAAAAGTAAAAAGTCATTTACATAAAAATAATCTATAAATTTCAATTAAAAAAGGAGTAATAGAATAAAAATTTTGAATTTTTTGGAAAGGAAAAAAAAAATCAAGAAATGCCAGTTGGTTTAAACCATAGGTTCTCAACGGGAGGCGTTACCACCCCCAGGGAGTGCTGGAAGCTGCTGAGGGGGCGGTGAACTTGCTTTGTGCGGTAGGGGGGCGATATAAGCACTTTTTAGTATTCAAACTAAATATTTAAAATTTTGCATGTGTTATATTTTTCACTTCTTAAGGGGGCGTCAGCTCTAAAACGCTTGAGAATCACTTGTTTAAACTGTGCCAACCCTGGCGTCAGTCCAGGATCATAGACAAATTTTACTTTGCTGCAGATAGATATACAAATTCCTACTAACAAGGAGAGGTCACAACAGGGAAAATTCAGATCGGGACGAAATTGCGCAGGATTGTAGTATACTATGAAGGTAACAATATATTAAAGCATTAGGACCCACTATTCACAAAATTTGGAGAAAAAAGTGTTCGGAGTTTCAGTAATCCTTAAATACAAGTTGTTTTGCAAGCCAGTCAACACCCCAGTGGCGTAATAGTAAAGCGCAAGTCTTCCGTTCAGACGATCTGGGTTCGAAGCTACCTACGGAACTACCGTTTTTTTTTCTTCTTTAATTTTTTATGGCCTGCTCTTTATTATTAACAAGCTGGAAGCGTTTACGTAATTTATACACATTCAAACCAAATCAGGAAGCTCAAACCAAGATTTAAGTACACATGCTAACTATTTTACACTTTGTTTACAGCTTGCTTATTTTTTAATTATTTAAATATTTGTCTGTTTTTCTTTATGTTTCTTATTTAGGATTTTATAAAACTAAACTTTATTTTTTAAGTTATAGAAATTTATTATAGTTTTAAGTTATAAATATTAAAAATAGAAAAAGTTATTTTATACTCAAGAAAATTAAATATTTATTTATTTTTTTTTTTTTAATTTCAAATTTTGAATTGAATTGTAAAATAAAGTAAAATAAATAAAAAGTTAAGATAACATAAAAAGTTAAAGAAGAAAAGAAAAAAAAAAAGTAGTCCCGTAGGTAGCCTCAAACCCAAGGTGTCTGGTTGGAAGACTTGCGCTTTAGGATCACACCACTGAGGCGCTTACTCGCTTGCGAAATAACTTGTATTTAAAGATTACTGAAACTTTAAACACTTTTTTCTCAAAATTTTGTGGATAGTGGGTCCTACTGCTTTAATATGTTGTTACCCTCATAGTATACTACAATCCTGCGCAATTTCGTCCCGATTTGAATTTTCAATGTCGTGACCTCTCCTTGTAAGACTTTAATTATAAAACTTTGATTACTACAAATGTTCACATAAATTATGGCATTCAAACATAATTTATGTGAAAATATTAATTAAAACAGTTTCTTAAGATAAGTGCATTACTTTATAGTAGAATTTATTTTTGAAAATAAAAATTAAACTAAAAAAAAAAGTGTTAAAAATCAGAAAAATAAACCATAATCCATGACTTGAGTAATAATTACCTGTCTTATATCTTGAGTACTGTATTACTTATCTTGAATACTACATAAACACATTTTGAGTTTGTGTATCTAATCATAAATATTATACGATTTATGTCTATACCGGTTGTTATTTAATTACATTAAAAAAATATAGATATATATACTCGTCTGATGTGTTGATTGTCTGTGAGTATTAAGAATTGCATTGTGAATTAAATTAAGTTCATTAAATGATTTTTCGTTTGTGTTTTGATTAACAAAACAAATTTGAAGTTTTTCGATGCGGTCTATTGCGACTTTATGAGTGAACAATATGTAATTTCTTTGACAGCCACGTCCCATGTTATTCTGTGAGGAAATTTGTTTCTATAATTACTCATCATCAAACACATTTTTTTTAATTACGATTTCACATTCAGAAAATTCATAATCGTTAAATTAGTACTCATTTTACAAAAATTGATTTTAAATTTTTTGTATTTCATTTTGTGGTTAAAAAATGAGAAAAATGCGAAAATTTGAATTTTTGAACTCTTAATATATAAAAATTTTGAAAAATCAATTTTTTCGAAAATGAGTACTAATTTAATGGTTGGGAATTTTCTGTTCTGTCATGTTTTTTTAACAGTGTTACAGTGTTATTTATTTTCTGTAGTAAGAATGACTGTTCATTGGATTGTTTCGAGAATATTCATTGACTATTAATTTTTGTGGCTCCAAAAATGGTTTTATTCAACCGTTTCCTAAATATTCATTAAATAACTTGCATTTGTTTATTATAACCATTTCGCGTCTTTAAGAATTACTTTCTACATGCAAAAATGCCGACAGCTTTTGAAACGACATTATAGGCTCAATATTCATTAGATAAAGTGCATTTGTAGATTAGAGCCTGCTCGTATCTTTAAAAATTCTTTTTTATGTGCAGAATTGATGACAAGTCTTAAAACAATATCATTACGGCTTTATCTGCAAACTGAATATTCATTAAATAAAGTGCATTCATTGACTAGAACCTGCTAATGCAATTTCTATATGCAAAAATGTCAAAAATTTTCATGACAATATCATTACGGGCTCTATCCTACTGACTGAATACCCATTAAATGAATTGCATTCATCAACTAGAACCTTCTTATTAAGAATTATTTTTTACATGCAGAAATGTCAACAACTTTCATAATATCATTACAGGCTCTGTCTACAGGCTTAATATTCATTAAATAAAGTGCATTCATTGACAAGAACCTGTTCATGTCTTTAAGAATTACTTTTCACATGCAGAAATGTTGAAAATTTTCATAACAATATCATAACGGGCTGAATATTCATTAAAGTGCATTCGTCGACTATAACTTGCTCCAGTGTTTCAGAATTACTTTTTACACACAAAAAAGGCCGACAGGTTTTGAAACATTATCATTATGGGATGAATATTCATTAAATAAAGTGCATTCGTTGATTAGAACCTGCTTGTGTCTTTAAGAATTCTTTTTTACATGCAGAATTTTCAACAAATTTTATAACTGTCATTACGTTCTTTATCTACTAGCTGAATATTCATTAAATAAAGTGCATTCATCAACTAAAACCTGCTAATGTCTTTACGTATTACTTTCTACACGCAAAAATGTCGAGAACTTTCATAATAATACCATTACAGCCTGAATAGTCAGTAAATAAAATGCATTCATGGATTATTATTTAAGAATTCAGCTATTTATTGATTATTATTTAAGAATTACTTTCTACTTGCGAAAATGCTAACTTTCATAGCATTATCATTACTATCTCTATCATTAGCTTCTTTTGAAATCTTTTCTATGATGATAGGTCATATATAATGTCAAAACCTTTCTGTTTTTGCTCATTAAGAATATATAATTTTCATAAATATCTCCAAAATAAAGTCACAGAAAGACCAAAAAGGGAAGTTCATAACTAGATGTTATAACAGACCTATATATCAATTTGCAATGTTCTGCGCCCAACCATTTTAAATTTATGCGAGATACACATGTGTAGATACAGACATTATGAAAAATCATGTAATGTTGTAGATATCTCTAAAATGAGAGCTCGTATTAAAGCCAAAGTTGCAGATGTACAAATAGACATCATGACAGTCAAAATATAAATTTGCAACATTCTACGATCATTCATTTTTGAGCTATGCAAGATACAAAACCAATTTTGCAAATTGGGATTACAATACACGGAAGTCAAACCAGAAATCATCCTACCTTTCCTATGTTTTAATTTTTTGAGCAAATGATCAGTAACCCTTAAAAAGGAATGATATCAATACAAAAAACCCTTAACGGGTTAAAAGCTTGTGACACAGCTACTTTATGGCAATAAAAAACTGAAATATAGGTTTTAAAAATAATGATATCAAATTTTAAGTGACGCTTTAGTATTAATTAAAATATACATAGATTTTCTTATTTTGTCATTTACTTTCTTCTAATATTCTTCGTATTTACAGTGCGAACAATATTTTCAACATAGATAGATTTATAAAATTTACTCACTGATGCTTTTTTATCCGCATCTCAAATTCAAAATAAGGGTTTTAAAAGGAATGATATCAAAATTACAGTGACGCCTCGGTGTTACTTTACAAGATTTGTTTTTAAATTCTACTACAATTATTTTTGTTTTGTCTATAAAGTATATTTACACTTTGAAACTATGCTTTCAATTTTCAAATATGATATCAAATAATCACACTTTCACTGAGTTTACATTATAAATTGAAATTGTTTATTTCAAAAATTGATTTGTCTTTTGCGTCGCGCTATCCTAAACTGTAAATAAAATTTATGTAAATGCTACTTTGTGTCATAGCATCCAAATTAAGTGAAAATGTCTGCTAAAGGATAGTGTGAAGCAAATAAAAAAATTGCTCAAATTTTATTTGCAGTTTTGGATAGCATGACGCAAAAGACAAATCAGTTTTTGAAATAAACAATTTCAATTTATAATGTAAACTCAGTGAAAGTGTGATTATTTGATATCATATTTGAAAATTGAAAGCATAGTTTCAAAGTGTAAATATACTTTATAGACAAAACAAAAATAATTGTAGTAGAATTTAAAAACAAATCTTGTAAAGTAACACCGAGGCGTCACTGTAATTTTGATATCATTCCTTTTAAAACCCTTATTTTGAATTTGAGATGCGGATAAAAAAGCATCAGTGAGTAAATTTTATAAATCTATCTATGTTGAAAATATTGTTCGCACTGTAAATACGAAGAATATTAGAAGAAAGTAAATGACAAAATAAGAAAATCTATGTATATTTTAATTAATACTAAAGCGTCACTTAAAATTTGATATCATTATTTTTAAAACCTATATTTCAGTTTTTTATTGCCATAAAGTAGCTGTGTCACAAGCTTTTAACCCGTTAAGGGTTTTTTGTATTGATAATGTTATTCATAGCATGTATCCATATTACATAGGGACACAGAAAATAAAATTGTAATATAGCACTTTTTGTTATATTAACAAAATAATTTTAAACTGTGAAATTTTAATCTTAGATTAACCAAAGTTCCTCAATATCTAGTAAAATAAAATTATATATGCAAATCTGTAAGATATGTTAAAATCTTAATTCGTAATAATCAAAATATGATTTAAAGTGAGAGCAACAAAATGACAAAAAACTACCGTTTCTTTAATCTGAAAGTCAAGAAGGAGCAGAAATAACTCAAATTTAGATGAAATAACTATAGTTCAAGATAGATTTAAAGCAAGGTAATTATTTGGCAAATGCATTTTTAGTTGAATTTTATTAAGAAAAAAAAAAAAAAAATTCTGAGAATGTAAATAAATTAATTTGTTTTAAGAGAATTAACTATATTTTTTATTAAAGATAGCATGTTATATTAAGAATTCTTTTCTCAAATCGGAGAAAAAATTCGATTCACTATAGTCTAAGTGTAAGGGCATTTAGTAGGGCTGAAATTTCCTGTGTACCAGAAACACATTGTCTGGGTGTAAATATAAATGTACTTAAATGAGAAGTTTATTCCGGTGGGAATTTAGAATTTTGCTTTCGTTAGAATAAATAAATAAATAAATAAATAATAATAATAAATAAATAAATAAATAAATAATAAAAGAAGAAGAAAAAGTAGATCTTTCATTCCTGATTTATTATTTAAATTGTGTTTAAAGAGTTTTAAACAAATTTAAAGAGAACGAAATAAGTACACATTTATTGGAATAATTAAACAGTGCTTTATTTGAAATAAATTAAATGTAACATTTAGCATTGTGTTACAAGTCCCCACAAAAATTTGCATGGTGGCATTACAGAATAAGACAAAATACATTATTCAATTAAAAAAAAAATGATTAAATATGATGAATTTTTACTGAATATGGGATTTTTTTTATTTTTTTTTTATTTAATTAAGTATGCATTTTTTACATCCACTCTTTGAAGTGGAAAAAAATAATAAAACAAAGAAAAGGCTATATCTCGTCTACTACTTTGTATTAGTTATACAAAACTGAATGTATGAAAAAAACATCATAAAAAACTGTGCTGATTTAATTTTAGTGCATATTGGCCACCAGGTAGCGTCTCCTTTATTCAAGCATACATTCTCTGAATTTCATATGTTGGCAAAATTTAAGCATCTATTCGTTAAAATAGCAACAAACTTTTTTTTTCTCTCTCTCTTTCCTTCTTTTTATGAGAAGATATGATGAAAATTTTGTGCCTGAGAACCAGTAAGTGTCGCTGTGATATACACACTGCTCAAAACAGTTAGGAGGTATTTTGAGCTTTCGGTTTAAAATAATCGTTTAATCAACAACTGTTTTTAAATAAAAATGAAGTTAAAGAAGTTAAATGGGAAAGTTATAGCACTTACGAATTTGGGACATGGGAATATGCAAATTTTGTCTGTGATGCAGATAAGAAGGGGAAACTGACATGCATAAATTCTTATATAGGAAGTTATAAAAACAATTGGCAGGAGTTGAATGTTTTATAAGTAGGGATACGATGCCTCAACAGTTTCATATACATCATTATCATCATCATCATCATCATCATCATCATCATCACGGGATTCAGAAGTTCCTACGGCTGTCGAGACAGCCGCTTACCTTCACCTGAGGAGAGAAGAAGCACATAAGGAGGTCTTGCATGGTCAAGATGATCGGAATAGTGAGTTGTGTGGATTCCCAAGGAACCCTGGCGTGATGATTAGATGCTGTCAGCAGCATGACGGAAGAGAGAGGCAGAGTAGAGCCGATCTGGAAGCTGTGGAGTCATACGGCAGTAGAGCAAGGAGTACTAATCCTACAATTTTTTTTTCGACCAAATTTCGTCACTGCAAATTCCATAGATTTTCCAGGACAAATTTAGCTCTAAAAGGGGGGGTTGTCCTTGAATTTTCTACTTCGTAACGCCCTCCCCCCCAATCCACAAAAAAAAAAAAAAAAAAAAAATGTTTTTGTAAATATCCTAATGAAGGCACATGACTGTTTTCAATAACTTTGTACCATTTTTAGTAGAGCTCTTCTCAAAAATCCGGAATTTCTGAAAATTTCGCTCCGAAAAACGATTTTTCTCCTCTCTCCTTTAAGAATTAAAAATTCCAAAATCGTATATAATGCTTTATTTATACTCAAGTTTAGTCTTCTCATGCGCAATTTCCTTACCGTGAAGTAATTTGTGGTCGGGTTACGCTTACAAAATTTTTTGCTTTTTTGCCCCCAGGGGGTGGGGGGGGGAGAGGGGATTTCGAAAAATCCCGTTACTTTAGGTGTCGCATACATATAAATATTCCAAGCACTAAACTTCGTGACTGCAGCTTTCATAAATTTCACAGGACAAACTTATACACTATAACATTTCTCTATCTATAAGAGAATTTCTTCCACTAAGAGTAGATTTTGATATTTCGAACTGTGAAATGTTATTAAATGGTCAACATGTTCACTTTCTCTCTCTTTTTCTCTATGCCTCCAATGTAGGAAAATGTGACAGATAAGGAGCTTTTGTCGTTTCTATAAACTAAACAATTGCCAGAGTTTAAAAAAATCATAAAATTCTCATATCACATTAAGTCTGTTGAAAGGATTGTGAAGCTGGTCAATGAATCTGTATAAAAAGTATTCAGGGAAGACTCAAGAGATGTATTTATAGTAGCAACTATATATACTAAACTGAGTAATATATCCAATTTTCAAACTTAATCCAAAAATAGAAACATGCTTAAAATCATATAATAAATGTAAATATGTAACTATTGTAAATAACTGTCCATTATATTGTTGGTTGGATCATAAGGGCAGGGTAAAACTCGAAGTGCAACCATCACACGGTGGTCAGGTCTGAGTTGTTAATGTAATAAAATATAACTGCATAATAAATGAAGAGTTACACAGTGCGAATTTATTCTGAAAATTGTAAAACTGGACTACATAAGACGAAATACTGCAATTTGTAAAAAAAAAAAAAAAAAAAAAAAAAAAAAAAAAAGCTAAAAATTCAAATTTTGATTAATTTCAAGAAATTTTACGGCCTATGCGCGATCTAAAAACTATAAAATCATATAAATATTTTTAACGATATGGTAAGAGTGTTAAAAGGAAGCATTTGAATGGTGTTAGAACAAAAAGTAATAATATTTGTATTTCAATATTTTTTTTTTTTTTTTTTTTTTTTAAATTTGGCCTCCTTTCATCATTTTTTCGAACTTTGAAGGTCATGCGCGAACTAAAGATATAAATATTTATTTTTTTATTATTTTTCTGAAATTGAGGGTGTCAATGTATATATATATATATATTTTTTTTTTTTTTTCTATTAGAAATCGCTTATTGAAAATATCCATTTTTCGGGCCCACCCTAATCAGTATACAAAAATTAAATAGATTTATTTACAGACATTTATATGTGTAGTGTCGGATTCAAATATCGCTATAGAGCTTTTTCAGATGACGTCAAAGCCTCAAATGTCGTCTGCTCAAATCGTAACTGTGGGGCACACACTAGTACGTGTAGATACTTATCTTTTATCTCTATACCAAAAACTTCTTTGAATCAACCGCAATGGAATTGGTTGTACGCTTGTAAACTTTTACATGCATTGAAATCACTACTAGTGTAAGCAGATATAGACAAAATATTTTTCAACAGGTCACAAATCGACTGAAGGAAACAGTTGACCGCTGTTAACAGTTACCAATGAATATGGATCTACATTACCAATTAGTTTATTTTCTGAGTATATCTGTTTTTGTTTGATCATTAAGAGTTTCGATATATTTCGCCGTATTAAAAGACTAATGTTTGCCCTTTGATAGCGTTACTAAGGCCGTTGCAAGTGTTTGGTCACGTGACTGAAAATACTCTATACATTCAGCATTTGATGAGAATTCAATGCAGGAAATACATATTTCCGATGCAATTGAATATTGAAGAAAAGGTACAGCTTTAGTAGGAAATCCTCTTGGCTACTTTTTATTTACTAGCTGTTTAACACGTTTTTCGTAACTTTAATGGCAATAGAAATTATGTTATTTGGGCTTTGAGAAAATTTATTTTCAAATCAGTGCAAAGCAATTATGCAAGTTAAAAGCGATATATATATGAGTGAAAATTTACAAAATATACTTATTAACTATAGTGATCCATTCTTTATGTTCATCACACTAGCACGCTTTAACTAAGATAAATATACTTTTCAATAATATAATGTCAATAATAATTAAATTTCAGTGCGAATAACCGGCACAATAGCTAGTTTTAAAATAAATTTGAAAAGAAGAAAGCAATTCTTGGAAGTTGGATAAATTTAACCTTTTACATGCCAATGTTCCTCTTTGGGAGCATGGAAATAAAAATTCATTTAAAAATTAAATATTATGAATACTGACTTGAAAAAATTATCAGATATAATAGAAAGATGACTTGATTTTTTGAAACAGAAATTACACAGAAAATTCTAAAAATGGCCTATTCTACCATTTTCCCTTTTACCCCACAGTTTAAAAATTCTCATAATTTAGAAAAATAAGCAAATGCTTCTAAAAATGGGCTGGCATGTTTAAATAGCTTACATTATTAAAATAAAATAAAATATAATAATATTAAAATCTAATAGCATTAAATTATTAATATTAGGTATAATAATATTAATAAATAATAAATATATTATTAATAATCTAAAATTATGTTAAATTTTTTTTTTTATACATTTTAATGATAGTTCTACAAAATAGAGCATTAGAAGGCAAAATATGTAAAAAACTAATTTAAATATCCCCCGGATCTGAATGTGGCATGTAAAAGGTTAATTGTCACGAATTTTCCAAATGTAAAAACAGAATTTAAAATAAAAATATGCTTGATTTAATGAATATTAATGCAGCATATGTTGCATAGGTAGTATGGATTTCCATTTGGAGTATGGCTGATCTTAACTCTGTATTATAGAGAGTTTTTTTGTGAGATTTTTTAGCAATTTTTCTTTTGTGAGATCAAACATATGTTTCAGGAAATACAAAATAATTGCAATATATTAAGGACTAAGGGAAGAAATTGTTTTGGTATATTTTAACATCTGTACACTTGATTATACGTAAATTAATATTTAAGTATACACGAATGCTTCCATTAGAATATGGTATGTAAAGCATTCATTATACGTTTATAGAAATAATTTAACATCTCAGACAGATAACGAACAACGGAGGGGGGGGGGGAGATGTGTTATTTACTTATTGCACTAAATTTAAGTACATAATGTGTTCAATTTATACACAATATAAAAGGATAGCTAAGACTTTATATATATTTATGTTTTCTTTTTTGTTGCGAATACTTAGTAAAACTGGATTGTGAAATTTACTATATCCAGTTGGTTGTAGGTTTAAGAAGTCAACTAGCACACTAGGGTCTTAGGCCTATAGGTGAAGTGCCCTTCGTGGAGGTGTCTTTCTAAGGGCTCCTAGTCCGTATTTACGTGAATATATATCATCTCCAGAAACACAATCCATGGAAAAGTTTACATATGCATAGCAAGATTTAAATATGAATGCAGATGTGTTAAGGAAACTTCTATTAAAAGCACAGTAAGAGAAGGTAGTATGAAAGCTACGTCACGTTATTTTTACGATTTTTTGAAAATTATATATTTCTTGATTTTTTCTTAGTTTTTAATTATGCCTTTCAGTGCAAAACAATATAAACATATTTATTAGGTTAGTTTTTAAATACACACATATTGCACATAAAAATGTAATTTATTTTATGTTGTTTAATATACATTATCAAAAATTTTCTTAAAAAAGAGAAAAATAAATCCGAACATAGCTACCGATGTTAATTTATTCGAACCCTTTTACCAAATTAGCTTTTGAATACATTCATGCACATTTAACACGTAAAAATGCATTTAGTTATATTATTTACAAAAATATTTCCAGAAAACTATCACGTAGTTATAAATTCTTCATTATGGAAATTCGTTGAAAATTATAAATTCAAATTATAAAATAAAATGATTGATGGCACGTCATCTTTCTTACATTTATTCACACCATCGTTAATTTTCATGTGTTTGATACTTATATTTCTTTTTTTTTTTTCTTTTTTAAGTACTCGGCGTCGTTTTTAAAATTCATTTTTCATCATGCAAATATGAATCTAATTTATGGAAAAAACAAGAAGTTTGTAATAAGACATTTCTAAAAATAAATCTATCTAGCGTGGAAAAAAAATAATAACAAATATATAAAAATGGAACAGATGCGAAAAGATATCAGTAAAAGAAATTAACAGTCTTAACAGTTTTAGATTAAGGACTACGAAAATAAAATTTCAAATATTACATTACACGGGTCGACAATCAAAATTTTGATTTTATAATTTTGGCTGATCTTTAAGTTTTTTGGTGTGTTGAAACCGAAAATGAAGACAGTTTTTTTTCCATCCCGTATAGATTTTTGCCAATACAGGGTGCCTGCCTATACAATTTCTTCCATTACTCTTCCATCAATATAATTACATAGTAAGTTTTATAGTATGTTTCCATAATTAATTAATAATATATGCCTATTGCTGCAATTGTGAAGCACTAGTGCGACTTAAAACCATATCAACCAACCGATTGTTATGATGGTACATGTAAGAAATCGTGTCGGTAAACACCCTGTATTGACAAAAATCTATACGTGATAGAGAAAAATGGGCTGCATTTTCGGTTTCAGCATATCAAAAAACATAAAGATCAGCTGAAAGCATCAAATGAAATTTTGTGAACTTCATTTTTGTCGGCCTGTGTTATTAAAAAATAAATAAATAAGTAAATGAAATTCAATGCAGAACACATTTTAAATACTAAATATGTTTACTAATGAGTATTGGGAAAGTTTCGAATTTAGATGTTTTCTCAAATATCCAGAAAAAAAATTCTTTCGAAATCATCTTGAAACTTTGGGAGTACAAATGAAAATATTATACCTCATATATTCCAGCAATAGTTTTCTCCTGAAGAGGAAAAGGAGACAGTGAAAAATTAAAGAAAAATCAAACTTTTTTGCACCACCCTATAAAAGTGATGCTTACAATAGGTTTTGGCTATAGCATGTGATTATGAGGATTTTTTTTTTTTTTAATTATCTGTATAAATTTTTATGAGGCTATCACATACATTCATGAAGATATAACGGTTTCTTTAAAAATATTGCAGAAAAAAAGACCACTTTTTAAATTATAACACGTAGGGTATCATACGCAGTGCAAACCCTTTTTTACGAAACTTTACGTACTACAATATACACAGCATATTGCAATCAGAATGCAAAAATGTTAATTGTCTTATAAAATATGAGCATTTTTACTAAATTATTGAAGTGAAAACTTCTTTAGGCGCATTGAGCACTTTTGGGTGAAGAAAAATTCCTGATTTTCCGTCATCGTCAGCTGACGCTTTCCATCCTTGTATGATACAAATAATCTTATATATATTATAAATGTGAATGTCCGTGAATTTATTTAACTGAGTTTCACGCCAAAACTGCTCGACGGATTTCGATGAAATTTGTAATGGAGATAGCTTATACCCTAACTTACAAAGTTGGCTGCCTTTTATTCCGAAAAAATCTTTGTTTTTGTTATTTTTATGCATAAAATAGCAATTTTGTAAGCTAATAATAGCAAGAAATTAGCCATTTAAATTTTATTTGTAATTTAATTGTTGCCAAAAAAAATACGAGTTTTATTTATTTTTTTTTTTCTAACAGAAAAATAAATACATTTATCTAAACGTGAACAATAAAAAATAAATAAAATAAAAATAAATTATGCATCTCACGAAAATTGACGTCATTTTTAATTTAAAATTTATTTTACACATTGATAAAGTGCTAATATGCTAGTCTAATAGCTGGACGAAACAATTCACAAGTTACTTAGTTTTCACTTCTATCGGCAGTCCCCAAAGACTGCTTTGATTTTTTTTTAATTACTTATGTGCAAGCTTTTAAAAAATTTCATTTGCATTATTTAATAGCCAAAAGTATTGAGCTGCTTATATACAAGCCCCAAACAAATATCGTGTAAATTCAAAAAGCTACAAAAGATAGAATGATCAGAATTTCAGTTCCTTTCTAAATACACGCTAAACTATAAGGGGTTTTATTCACAAGGAAGCATTCAAAAGGTGTCGTCTTCAAAAAGTATTGAAAAATATATATGTGATTCTACTCATCATAAAACATCAGAAAGTGAAAAAATTATCGGCTGAAATGAATTACAGCGACCACAAAAAATTATCAAAATTAAGCTTATTTAGCAATTTAACGCTGTTACGCGATAAGTTAGATTGCCGTGTACTAACAGAACCTGTTTTGCTTCTCCGCCAAGTACTCAAAATCAATCGCCAAACACGCTTAATTTTGATAATTTTTTGTGATGGCGGTAATTCATTTCAGCCGATAATTTTTTCACTTTCTAGTGTGTTAGGAAGAGTAGAATCACACATATTTTTTTCAATATTTTTTGAAGACGACACCTTTTGAATGTTTCCTTGTCAGATTTTTATTTTGATTCAATCAATGCCCAATCGTAATACAGTATTCGCTGATTATGAATAAATATTGATAAAACCCCTATCATCTTCCTATTATTATTATTTATTTACTTATTTATTTATTTATTTATTTATTTTATTTTATTTTATTTTTTTTTTTTGAGAGAGAAACTGAAATTCTCTTCATTCTATAACTCATAACTGTTTGAATATACACGATATTTATTTTGGGTTTTCATACAAGTAGCTCAATAATTTTAGCTATTAAATTATGCAAATGCAATGTTTATAAGGCTTGCACTTGCGTAGTTAAAAATTATTAAGTAAAAACGCTAATATTTCGTAAGATATTTAAAGTTTTTGCATTCTGATTGCAGTACGCTGTGTCTAATGTAGTTCGTCAACTTTTCTAAAAATGACTTCGCACTGTGTCTAATATCTTACGTCTTATAATTTAAAAAGTCTTTATTTATTTATTTTTTAATTTTTTAAGGAAACCGTTATATCGCCATGAAAATATGGGGTAAGCTGCAGATAATTAGAAACATTCTCATAACCACATATTACACACCGAGAAAAAAAAATAATACCGCTTTCATCTAGAACGAATAGGTAGTCCTTTTCTAAATCCCTAAACTAGAAATATAGATTTCCGAGCTATGAGTATAAGGCACGCCAATACACTGATAAAAAATTCTATAACTGACATCTAGAATCTAAATTGTAGCTCTAGAAAAAATAGTTCCATGTCATCCTTATAAAGTTCTTATACAAATTTTTCTAGTGTCCTTCGAAAGCGAATTCTAGAGACCTCTATTAGAATTCTTGAACGTTTGCCTATACTATCGAGGACAAACCTATTTGAAAATATCTCCAAATAAATGTGAATACAAGAGGCGGGTTTCAGCAGCTATTGTCTTGGTTTATGACCCAATTCTAGAAAATTAAGCAAGAATTTCTCGTAATACAAAAGATTCAGAATATTCTGAATATTGTGTCACCATCTAGAAATGTGTAGATTACAAATTCTCGACCATTTCGTCTATTCAGTTTATTGGCGTGCCTTATGAGCATAGCTCGGAAATCTATATTTCTAGTTTAAGGATTTAGAAAATGACTATTTATTCATTCTAGATGAAGGCGGTATTTTTTTTTCTCAGTGTAGCAAAACGTATTCAAAGCATAAGTTTTTTACAGGGTGATCCAAAACCTTTTGATTTTTGTTTAATGTTGTACTGGTCCCCCTTTTCTTCTTCAAGACAAAACATTGGGCAAAACGTCTAAAATCGAAAGTGTCCAAATGCTTATTCGTAGATGTGTACAGATAAGAATGTCACCAGATAAGAATTCCAACGTCTTAGAAAAAAAAAAAAAAAAAAAAGAGAGAACATAACAACAACAAAATAATATTGGAGATGAATAAAAGACGAATGAATTCTAGATTATTCATCAATATTTTCGCAAAAAAATCATCATTCGTTTTTTTTATATTATTGAATTGTGCGCAAACTTTATAGGCTTGACGATGACATCAAAGCTACTTTATAGGAAACCCATAGAAAATTTAAATATGAATTTACAAGGAAAAAACAAAATAGAAAATTTCAGCTATCGTATTTTCGAAAGCTTTCATGGTTAACTCTTTCAGAAGTTCTCCAAGGCGCCTTTTGCAAAATACGTGTTGTTTTCTTTGCAAATTCTTCTAACGAATTTTCCATCAGTGTTGAGAACAGGCAGGTATCAAATAACGGACGTATTTTCAAAAGAAGCAAACAATTGAACTTGTAACATGATTTATCTATTGGTAAATATTTTAGCGCTCATGAAAATTATGTAATGCTTTTTGTTGAATGCAAAAAAAAAAAAAAAAATAAATAAAAAATAAAATAAATAAATAAAAAATAAGTAGCAATAATAATAATTAAATAATGTGACAAAAAAATGCTGCTGGCGGTATTTACTCAATTTTCCTCAAAAAACATCAGATAGTGAACTTGAATATTATATCTCATTTTCATTAAGATATGTGCAAAGTAAAGGCATTAAAATAAAGTTTATACAAAGCTTTGGGATACTTTCAGCTATCCCTGTACACAAACCAGTGAAGGTATTCACTCCATTTTCCGTATGGAATATCCGAATGTAAAATTGAATAACATCAGTTTCAAGAAATTTCCAGAAGTTAGAGCGCGGACAGACAAACAGACGAACAGACAGGCAAACCGAAGTCATTAATATTTTTCAACCCTGTTGGAAAGTGTTAAAAATTGTTGCATTAGCTCATTAAATCTGTTCTTGACTACGATTGTTTAATTATATTCACTAGGTACCTGTTCCTAGGTATTTCATGGTTTAAATTTTCTGAAATTTGACAAGTTCCAAGTGTTTGTAATAGACGACGATGAGTGACGTATTAGGCGAGACTTATCTAAGGCTCGTCTGTAGCTGTATTTTTGAAAGGAATTAAACATGTTCGCCAGATAATTTGGCGATATTTTTTTTCCGCCAAGGATGACAAATATGAAATTTATTCCGCTGAAACATGTTATTATCTTATATCAGATACATTATGTATATGCTACAATTTATTTCACGTGACACGTGTGTTAAAAATTTACTTATGACATAACCTTGCCTTTTCAATTTTTGTTGCATTATTGTAATCTGTATCACTTCGTTTTCTTTAAGAAATTCGCGACCTATACATATAATGTTCTAAATAAAAAGTAACAATTTCAATATTATTTTAAAACTTATTTAAAAGTCTGTTTTATTTAACATTAAACATCAAATACTTATTTCTCTTATTTTTCTTTTATTTTTCTTTAATAACGTATCGATTTACCGTTCCTTAGTACGTTTGTGATTTATACACGTATTTTACATTAAATTTTGACTCATATTTATTGCTAAATAAACCATCTTAAAATCTTGCAATTTTCTTACCTGAATCCTCAGTGCTTTCCCTCTTGATTAACTTGAATTTACTATTAAAATTTTAACATACTCAAAATATTCTCATCACTTCGTGAAAATATATTAATCTTTTCCAAAATCTTTTTCTATTTAAAATGATACCTGTATTAACTTTAAATGCCCAATATTTCATGAGATATCCTATTTTAAAGTTTAAAAATATTTATCAAAGGAACAACTGTAGTATTTCCCCACAACCGAATTTGGCGATTATGGTTAAATCATAAATCTAAAAATCATAACTGATAAAATCCAAAGCTAAATCATAAATCTAAAATCAAAGCATGCAGGTTACCATATTTTATTGCAAAGAATCCAGAACTACATCGTTATCGTTCAAAGCGGCGCAAAAAAAAAAAAAAAAATTGCTAAATCCAGTTGTGAGGAAATATTATATACCTTATCAAATTTACTTATTTTTCTGACTTCGCCATATTGTTTTTCTTTTTATAACTACAGCTGTTGCCAGTTTTAAAATATTTAAATTTATGAGATCATTTTATAAGAAAATTAGCAAACCGCGAAATTTTTGCATTTTATTTCTTTTCTTATTTAACTTTTTGAAACTCATAAATATTATACGATATGCAAGCGAAGTGTTACGTCACTGACTGTCTGTAGATGCAAGAAAAAGATTTCCTATGTTAATCGCCCATTCGATTTTTTGTAAAAAATTATTAAAAATCGAGGAAAATTATTTCCCGATTTTAATCCCCGTATTTGGGTATAGATATGTATTAGTTATCGTGCCCATGTGTTAGATTGAGTTATTTTGCTGTTAAATTGGCAAAATTTTAATTTTAAATTTCGAAACTCTGTCATCTTTGGCGTTTCACCGGCTACAACGTTTTCGTATTTATTTGTAAATAATAATTTAACTGTATTTAATAGTTTGCTACAATATAATTCAACGTTTGACTTAGCCACAGCAACGCGTGACCGGGTCGCATATAATGAAAGACTAACGCTTTCAGCACCTCTTTGGCGCATTGGCGAAACCGCTAAAGCACAACCAGTTCTATCGCCAATTCACATTCCGGTTCCGCTCTGTAGTTTTTTTTTTTTTTCTCTCTGTTTTGTTTTGATCTTGATCAACGTATCGTTTCTTTTTCCAGTCTATGACTTGCTTATTAGATGAAATTCTTATAACGAAATACATTAGTGAATAAGAAATGATGAAATGAAATAATGAAATACATTAGTGAATTAGATAATAAAAATGAAAGAAAGGAATTTCACATTTATGTTAAAATAATAGTTAAAAAAGTTTTAACTTTTCTTTTTGTTATATATTTAATAACCAATCACACATGTATTTATTAAAGCTATTTTATAGAAAAGTTTGATATATTTTATGTTTATTACTCAGTGGAAAAAAAAAGGAAAGAATAAATGAATGGAAGTGGAGGCGGCAACTTTTATTTATTTATTTATTTTTTCGAAAATATTAAAATTAAATATGTCAGCTGAAGTGAAATATAATACCTAAAAAAGGAAGAAAGTATCATCTGACTTGCATAGAGCATAATTACTTTCCAACTGTGCTTACTCATTACTCGTTACATAGTTTAATCTATATTCTTTAGTATACTTTATCTCACAAGTGACACTTAGAAAACATTTTATTTTTAATTACAGTCGGTAACAAAAGTGTCCGAACACTAGCAAAAATTCCTATGTAAAAAATGTACACTTATTCATATGGTTTTGTTAAATAAATCCTTGTCAAATCTTGTTCTTAGTCAGTGTAAGAACATGATTCGATAAGGATTTACTTAACAAAACCGTATGAAGTGTACTTTTTTTACATAGGAATTTTTGCTAGTGTTCGGACACTTTTGTTACCGACTGTACGAAGGAAGACAACTCGCAACAGTTATTTTTACAGATTTACTTTTAAAGAAAATCGTACTAGAGCTTAGTTAGGTGCAGCCCTGTACGTTAATTAAAGACAGCAGGTGCACAACATTATATTTGTTTTTAACTGCAGAGAAAAAAATATCATAAAAGCATATTTGCCAACTTGTACGTTTTTTCCCCCTACTGGTAATTTTTAATAAAAATTTTTAATAAGTGTTTTAGTAGTTTTCTGTGATTAAACATGATGAAACTTTTTGCAGAGAAATAGTGGTGCTATAAAACTGTAGAAGTTGGCACCTATGTGAAAGAAATATTTTATAATTTTATTTCCAAAATGAAAGCTTTTAAAAATTTCTGGAACCCTTTATGTCATCTAAAATTTTCATATGCTCTATTGTCTATACGGTGTACTTGAAAAAAATTCTCAACACTTTAAATCTACTTTGAACAATTACCATTTACATCTCACACTATATCTCAACATAAATGAATAATTTACGCTAATCATACCTTATTCTACAATAGAAATAGGTTTGTGCATTTAAATAATGTGTAATTATTTTAAAATATTTCTCACAAACCCCAATGCATCGTAAATCTTTCATAAATATCAGTACACAAAGCGGTTGCGCAGTTAACGCAATATTCAAATTAAAACACCTGAAAAAAAAAAATCGATGGTGTTTTCCGAGCATAAAAATAACTGTACATTCTGATACAAGAATGAAAGAAGCTAGAAAAATTAAACTGAAGCCTATTTTTGTTTTCTAAGTAATCAAATATAAAATTTCCTACAAAACCAAATTTAATTTAGGATGATAATAATAATTATTTTTTTTTTTTGTACATTTTTTTACATAAAGACATGGAGTAACTGTGTTGCGTTCCTTAGCAATTCATTTTTAAAAATTAGCTTAAAATCCTTAGCTCTGTTCATTTTTAAAAATTTCTTTCGCATGTTTTCTTTTAATTTAACTTTTATTACTATTTTTTCTTTTTATGTTACAGAATAATAATAATAATAATAATAATAATAATAATAGCTGGTTTAAATATAAAAACACTGTTTAAAAAATTAATAAAATAAAATAAAAATTATTTACTTTAAAATATGAAGTTGCTTTCCTTAACAACGGTTAGATTCATTTCCTGAAAAAATATTTGGCGCAAGATTTAAAAAAAAAAAAAAAAAGAAAGAAAAACATCTCTTTTCTGCCAATTTTATCTTTAATTACATTTTTTAAACTTGTTTTTATTTTTTATTTTTTACTTTTTCTTACCCATATATATGACAGAAAAAGTATTGTTTTGCGGTCAAATTTTCGAAAGTGAGTTCTTATTGTATTTACATGTTTTAAGGTCCATTAATCCAAAAATCAGGTTTCTAGCGATTGATCTGTGTGTCTGTCGGTGTGTGTCTCTGTGTGTGTGTTTGTATCTCATCAGCATATCTCAAAAAATGAAGTAGCACTATATATAACAATAGAGAAAGTATTATTGTGAATCAAACTTTCAAAATTGAGGTTTTTTTTTTTTTTTTTTGTATATTTGCATGTTTCGAAGTCTTCTGAATCCGAAAATCAGATTTTTAGCTGTTGATCTCTCTCTTTCTTTCTCTCTCTCTGTGTGTCTATGTGTTATCAATCAACATATCTAAGAAATAAAGAGTAGCAAAGTGTAAAAACTTAGAATTCTAAATCTATATCATATGGAGATGCTGCACCAATTTTTGCTGAGATTAAACGAATGCTTCGTGTTTAGGCACATCGAAAAGAATTTCAAAAGCATTACGTCTGTAGGTGAAATTTTTGATAGGTGTAGTTTATGTTATACTAAACAAAATGAAACCAATATACATTTTTTTATACGTATAAAAGCATGTTTCGTGTAGAATATGGTATGAAAATTATTCACGATTTATTTACAACGCTATCCAATAGAAATAGAATATAATGGAATTATATTTGGAAATTGTAGAAAACTACTCAGAGGTATGAAAATTAATTCTTCTTACGCATACGGCAAATAAAGTATTTTATAAATGAAATTTTATGTGCTTGCTTTTGTATAACGCGTTTCGAGTTTCTTTGAATACTAAAGATTAAGATTTTAAGTTATTCACGATTCATTTACAACGCTATCCAATAGAAATAGAATATAATGGAATTATATATGGAAATTGTAGAAAACTACTCAGAGGTATGAAAATTAATTCTTCTTACGCATACGGCAAATAAAGTATTTTATAAATGAAATTTTATATGCTTGCTTTTGTATAACGCGTTTCGAGTTTCTTTGAATACTAAAGATTAAGATTTTAAGTATTTAATTATTCACGATTCATTTACAACGCTATCCAGTAGAAATAGAATATAATGGAATTATATATGGAAATTGTAGAAAACTACTCAGAGGTATGAAAATTAATTCTTCTTACGCATACGGCAAATAAAGTATTTTATAAATGAAATTTTATGTGCTTGCTTTTGTATAACGCGTTTCGAGTTTCTTTGAATACTAAAGATTAAGATTTTAAGTATTTAATTATTCACGATTCATTTACAACGCTATCCAATAGAAATAGAATATAATGGAATTATATATGGAAATTGTAGAAAACTACTCAGAGGTATGAAAATTAATTCTTCTTACGCATACGGCAAATAAAGTATTTTATAAATGAAATTTTATGTGCTTGCTTTTGTATAACGCGTTTCGAGTTTCTTTGAATACTAAAGATTAAGATTTTAAGTATTTATTCTTGTGTATGTCTGTTATCAGCGTAACTAATGTAATAATAATAATAATAATTGTAGCCAGTTTATATGTTGAATTTAAAAGTTCATGTGAGTTTGCTACTTCAAAAGCTTGATTAAAATTGAATTCCATCGGGTGATGCAGGTGATAGTTCTCTGAATAATTTTGAGTAAACGTTTAAATTTAATAATAGTCTGAATTCTACATAAATATAAGTAATATATTCAAACGGCTCGTCACACAGAATTATTTGTGAAATAAAAATATTTCTAGACCCCTTTTAAATTCTTTTTAACGTAGGCTTGTATACATTACTCGTTAACTTATTATTTAATGTGCAATCTGTCTTTAATTACTTGAAATGCAAGAGATGAAGTTGTGTGAGCGTCACACCAGATTGTTTGACTTAAAACCAGAATTTTAACCAGACTGTAAAAAAAAGAGAGTGTGTGTGTGTAAAACCACTTTCAAATGGTGTATTTTGTCTGAAAGCAGTATTCCTATAGCCCTAATAAATGCATTATTTTTATTTTATTTTTAATATTGGGTAAATATAATAAAAAAAAATTATTCAAATTGTAACTGGCGTATTATTTTGAACCTGTACACAAATTTACAAAAGTCAAAGAATTTTTTCGTAAAAAACACATTGAATATTTTATTATGTTAAAAAAAAAGTAATAAAATAATTTATTGCTTTTTAGTAATCTAATCTAATCTCCTATCATTTTATGATTACGTTCACAAATTGCTGAAGATTAGTAATATCAATTCGTATAATTATGACCTTTAAAATACGCTTAAATAATAATAATATTCCTTAAAAAAAAAAATAATAATAACTTGTATTTTGTTTCAATACCTATTAAAAATAAATTTAACTTTTGAAAAGACTTTCTTTTTATTGCATCCTCATTTACAATTTACCAGATAATTGCAAAACAACCCCCTTCTTCTTCCAAGAACGGAATAGGGTTGTTATGCGCGGTCTATATGAGGTAGGGATAGGAGAGTGCCATATTAGTATGACGCATTTCATCCTCGCCAACGAAGTTCTCGCGCCAACAGGTGCTGAAACCGTTAGTCTTTCATTATATGCGACCGGGTCTGCTAGTATATTATAAAAAATATATTTGTTATTCAATGTAATAGTGGAATTATTCAAACTTCAAAACGATTTAAATATTCAACTTTATTGCTAAAATTTTCTATCATTTATCAGTTGCTCGTAAACCTCTTCTACTTATATAAGCTCCACTCTGTAGATTTTTAAACATTTCACTACATATTTAAGAGGAAGTGAAGTTATCACTTATTCACCGAATGTGTCCGTATTAAACAAAATTTCAGAAAAACATTATCAAGTATTCCAAACATTAGTTTAAAAGTGGAATACCAATCAATTAGTATGAATTGTTGTAGTTGAATTTTTAAACATTAAATATATATATATATATATATCTGAGTAATTCTGTATGGACTCTTCCCAGCGTGGTCTGCTCAATCACGTGATAGAGGGAAAAAAATCGAATTCTGAGATTCGAATTCAATTAAATATTGTTTCTAAGAACAAAAGTTTTAATATTTGATATAAAATAAAGTAAAAGTAATATTGTACATTCCTAAACAGTAGAATAATCGTAGTTATAAAGTTAATAATTTTTAAAAAACAGTTTATGTGTTTATTTATTTTCACCTGTAAGAATCGATTTTTGTATGTTGTAGTGTAACTGTTACATTAACTGACCTAGCAATAAATAATAGTTTGTACTTGTGGAATATTTATGGATTATAATTTGAAATTTTAAAATGTTTTCAATTAAATTTAATTGCAGAAAGGTGTTACAACAAGTTAATTAACTTAGTTATTGGTCTAAAGGACTTTACGCCGTACGATGTTGCACTATCAATGATTTAAGTACCAAAAATCAGAGTATTTAACATGTTCTGCATGAACATCAGTAACAAATATAAACTAAGTGATGATTGTAAATGTATACAATAAACAAAAAATGATGAATAATGATATAAAATGGATTAAAATAACGATGCATAAAAAAATAACACAGATTAAATACGATTGATAATAGAAAATATGGTGTTTCAGCAACCGCTATAGATATAGAAGACTTCGTCTGCTGTTTGTTTTCATCTATCATGTGAACTCTGACGTCAGGTGGGAAGAGCTGTTTGGTATTAGAACGGAACTACATCTGTCAAAGATATAGTAATAAGACATAGATTGATCAGTGAGAGGGGAAAAGTGAAGCCATTTTTTCGGGAAAAGTCACTCTAATGGCTGCCTTTCTCCGAGTAAATCACACACAGGCATACACACGGATAGTTTAGTAAATAAAATTTATGAATAATTTATTTACTAAAAGTGAATGAAAAATTCCAGATACAGTTTCAAATTCATTTTTCCTTTTATTCTTTTTTTCAATACTCTCTAATGGCTGATTTTAGAACTTTTTTTCGACCTCAAATTTTTTTGTTCGATAACATGGGGATGATAGATCTATATATTCATTGAAATTTAATTTTTCCGACTGAGTGAAAATAATGCCTAGTCCGGGACTCGAACCGGGGATCTTTGACTTACAAGGTCAAGGCTCTACCAATTGAGCTATCCAGGCCGACATCCCGATCAGCATTACTCACTCAGACAACCTTTTAGGCAGAAACAATCTGGTCTATCATTTAGATAGCTCAACAGAAATAAGCCGCAGGAAATGGAAACACCATTAAACAATGGGAGAAAGAAATACAATTTTTTAATAAAATCACACAATCAACTGTGGAAGGAAAACATATTCATTGAAATTTAATTTTTCCGACTGAGTGAAAATAATGCCTGGTCCGGGACTCGAACCCGGGATCTTTGACTTACAAGGTCAAGGCTCTACCAATTGAGCTATCCAGGCCGACATCCCGGTCAGCATTACTCACTCAGACAACCTTTTAGGCAGAAACAATCTGGTCTATCATTTAGATAGCTCAACAGAAATAAGCCGCAGGAAATGGAAACACCATTAAACAATGGGAGAAAGAAATACAATTTTTTAATAAAATCACACAATCAACTGTGGAAGGAAATCATATTCATTGAAATTTAATTTTTCCGACTGAGTGAAAATAATGCCTGGTCCGGGACTCGAACCCGGGATCTTTGACTTACAAGGTCAAGGCTCTACCAATTGAGCTATCCAGGCCGACATTCCGGTCAGCATTACTCACTCAGACAACCTTTTAGGCAGAAACAATCTGGTCTATCATTTAGATAGCTCAACAGAAATAAGCCGCAGGAAATGGAGACACCATTAAACAATGGGAGAAAGAAATACAATTTTTTAATAAAATCACACAATCAACTGTGGAAGGAAATCATATTCATTGAAATTTAATTTTTCCGACTGAGTGAAAATAATGCCTGGTCCGGGACTCGAACCCGGGATCTTTGACTTACAAGGTCAAGGCTCTACCAATTGAGCTATCCAGGCCGACATCCCGGTCAGCATTACTCACTCAGACAACCTTTTAGGCAGAAACAATCTAGTCTATCATTTAGATAGCTCAACAGAAATAAGCCGCCGGGTTCTGCCTAAAAGGTTGTCTGAGTGAGTAATGCTGACCGGGATGTCGGCCTGGATAGCTCAATTGGTAGAGCCTTGACCTTGTAAGTCAAAGATCCCGGGTTCGAGTCCCGGACCAGGCATTATTTTCACTCAGTCGGAAAAATTGAATTTCAATGAATATGATTTCCTTCCACAGTTGATTGTGTGATTTTATTAAAAAATTGTATTTCTTTCTCCCATTGTTTAATGGTGTTTCCATTTCCTGCGGCTTATTTCTGTTGAGCTATCTAAATGATAGACCAGATTGTTTCTGCCTAAAAGGTTGTCTGAGTGAGTAATGCTGACCGGGTCGTCGGCCTGGATAGATCAATTTGTAGAGCCTTGACCTTGTAAGTCAAAGATCCCGGGTTCGAGTCCCGGACCAGGCATTATTTTCACTCAGTCGGAAAAATTAAATTTCAATGAATATGATTTCCTTCCACAGTTGATTGTGTGATTTTATTAAAAAAAGATCTATATATATTACTATATTTATGACATCTATCCTCCTCGAAATAAAATCCCGATTACGCCATTTTCCCTTCCATCAACAATTTCCTATACTGTAATATTCGCTCACCTACCTGTAAAGTTTGTCTCATGATTTTACAGTTAGTAAATAAAAATTTTTACAGCCTTATAGTTCATTAATCGTTCGTTAATAGTTCATTAATAGTTCATTAAACAGCCTTATAGTTCATTTGCTATATTTGTATTCGTAAATGTATTATTTATGCGCCTTTAGCATTTTTAAATTCTAAATTATATAATTCAAAGCATGCTTATAAACTAAATATTCTGTCGCTCAAATTGTATCAATGTTCAAATTAAAATCGTCTGCTTTTTTTTTATTTTCTAGAACAAAATTATATTCACTAAAAGTTTAACCATAAAAGTTATAAAATATTTACTTCTCCAACACATATGTAATTTAAATTGCTAACGCGAAACATTGCGTAATGTTGTTCAGTAATTAATTGCGAGAAACATTTACTAGACTTTTAAGTTAGAAATTCGAAAAACAATTTACAATAACAATTAATTATCGAAACAAACTTTACAATTGACAATTTTAATTAATTCGAGGCCTTTAATTAACGATCCAGTTCTTTGTTCTCTTAAGGAAACAAAGCAAATTATATTTCGTAATGTAGTGTTGAAATCTCCCTTTAAAACTTAGTCAGAAACACGCCTTGCCTCAGAAAGCCTCGCTAGAGTGATGTTTTCTCAAGAAATTTAGTCTTATTAGCATATAAATGAGATGAAATTTATTTACTGAAAGAAAATGTTGGAATTGCTTTCTTTACAAAAGCGATTTTGATAAATAATGTAAATTCTTTCCACGGTTAAAATATTCTAATTCAAAACTTATTCGAACATGAATTTAATTTTCTCTTACACGTAAGTCGTTGAACTTTAATGAAAGGTATTTTGTGTGACATTTATGTATATGTACTTTAGTTAAGATTATATTTGTTAAAAAAAGAAAAAAAAAAAATCAGAACATACTTTAATATATGAAATTGCAAATTTCCCATCTGTCGTAATATATTTATTTTTTAATATGTATATAAACATATTCTAAATTATCTAAAGTTTTTGTTTGATATTTTTGGAAATGCTAAATTACTATATTTAGCAAATTTAACAAATACAGGGTGGGCAAAAAGTCCGTAGATACTTTAAAAATTCATAAATCCCGAAAAAATAACCGAAATAAAAAACGGTTTGCAGGTTTATCATTGATAGATCACGGCATTTCTTTTTAAGGTAAGGAAAAAAAATAGTTCAAAAAGCAGCCGACAGATGGCGCTGGTACAGTCGATAACAAAAGTGTCCGAACACTATCAAAAATACCTATGTAAAAAACATACACTTCATACGGTTCTGTTAAACAAATCCTTGTCGAATACTGTTCTTAGTCAGTGTAAGAACATGATTCGATAAGAATTTATTTAACAAAACCGTATGAAGTGTATTTTTTTTACACAGAAATTTTTACTAGTGTTCGAACACTTTTGTTACCGACTGTATATATATATATATTATTTTGTTAGTATCTGTAATTTGTGTTTGCTAATTTAAAAAAAAAAAAAATCTCTTCAAAATATTTTAGTATACAGTCGGTAACAAAAGTGTCCGAACACTAATAAAAATTCCTATGTAAAAAAAAGTATATTGTAACATTTTGGCATTCCGATTGCACTATGCTATATGTAATGTTTGTTTTATGCTATCTGTGCAACCCAATTTCCTAAAAACAGTTTTGCCCTGGGTCTAACACGGTTATAACTAAAAAAGTGTTTTTTTTTTTTTTTTTTTTTTTTACAATTTTTTAAAGATATCATTATATCTCCATGAATATATATGGTAGCTTCATAAAAAGTTATTCAGATAATTAAGAGAATCCTATAATCACATGCTACAGCCAAAACGCATTTTAAGCATTGTTTTTTACAGGGTGATGCAAAACATTTTGAATTTTGCGTAATTTTTCACTGATCCTCTTTTCCTCTTCAGGACAAAATTTTGCTGAAGCATATGAAGTATAGCATGTTCTTTCTTCTCCCAAAATTTCATGATAATTTCTGCAGAATATGGCTAGGTAATTTGACAAAACGTCTAAATTCGAAAATGTACAAATACTCATTGGTAGGTAGAGTATTTTTAAAGAAATGTAGAAATTTCGTGTTTTTAAATATTATCTACCATTCCCCATTTTATAAAAAGTATCTGCATTTTCTTAAATGAAGCGATTTTCATAATTTTTACTATATTTTCTCCTCCTTTATATCGGGAAAAATCTTACCACGTAGGGTAAGTGCATCAGTGATTGACACTTTTAGAGCAATCTCCGATGTTTTGAATGCTCTAGTCATCAGAAAATATTTTAGAAATCTTAAGTTAATACATATGGCATAAAAGACATTCAGAACCACATATATGTTAAAATGTATACATTTGATAACAATTATCATTTTTTTATGAATTTTTATTTGACACCCATTCAATGTTCCAGTAATTGATACTGCCAGTTTTTTTCTTTTATTAGTAATTGGCTCCCCATGTTCCAGTGTTTGAAACTGCTAGTTATTCATTCTACCAGTTATTAGCACCCTATGCTCCAGTGTTTGATACAAAATGTTAAAATTCTTATATGTAAAATATATGATTCTATTATTTTTCTTATTTATTAATTATTCGAAATAGATGTCAATTACTGGAGCATGCCAGTCACTGGAGGACCTACCCTATTCTTAGTTTACTTCCGTTTATAAAAATAATTATTTGAGCAAATTAAAAAGCCACATTTATATATAAAAAAAAATATTTATAAAATGAAACCTATTGTATTTTCAGCTTAACCTAAGAGAATAGATATCCTTTATATCCTTTCTAATACCTTATAACACTGTCGGAAAATGTTTATATCAGTAATCTAACAATTTGTTGTAATGTACGTCTCGTCGGATATTAACTCCATAAATAAGCTTGCTGATTGTAAAGAAGGTGTACTTCCTATCTACATAAAAGTCACTGTCGTATGTTATTTATTTATGTTAACAACATATGCGCAGCTTAGACAGTTCTTTTATACTGAAAAACAAAGAATGTTTGTTATTGGTTTAGGAACGATTAATGATTTATTTCAATGATTTATAATTTATTAGCAGGCTACGCCCGCTTCGCTGGTCACTGTATTTAAATGAATTTTCAAAAGAATTTTTTTTCCATTTTCCACTTGTTTTGCTTTCGCGGAGAATCAAAATTGTGATGGCATGTCTCCGGACCACCTTTAAGGATTAATCCCAGTCCGTCGCCAATTGCGCGTTGCGCAGCACATGTGCGATTTTAAACACAACCAACCAACCATGGACTCGTTTTAACAATGCTCTATGGTCTTATGTGAATGATTCTCAAGAATGAATCAACAATCTTTTACAAATTTAATAGATTATGTATGGGAAATAAGTACGCTCTAATTTAAAAATTGCAGCTCTTAGAACTACAAAAGTAATAATTTAAAAAAAAGTTCATTATTCTTTTAAATTATACTTTTTTTTTTTTGTTTAATATTAAATTCTTATTTTAAGATAAAAGCAATCGAATGATACCGCGTTGTGAAACTTTGCAACGTAATGTCTTTAAATCTAATGACTTAATGTACATAGTGTCCTTACAAAAAATGAACAGTGTTAGAGACCTTTTGAAAAGTATAACATCTATGCAGTATCTTTTAAAACAATTCATCAGTTTTTACTTACAAAAAAAAAAAAAAAAAAAAAAAAAGCCGACATTCATTACCAAAGTAGTCAAACCTAGACCATTAAAACATAGGAGTGGTCCACCCGGATATGTTCCGCCAACATACTCTTTGCTTTATTTATATATATTAGCGATTTATGATATAATAACTATGCTATTCAGTTTAAATTAACTGCTCCTATATTATAAAGATTTATTGCAGTATGTTGGGTTCAAATGACAGTAAAAAATTCATGCTTTTTCAGCAACTAAGGAAGAAATTCCATTTTTTATAGGATGTACATTGTAAAATGATAACGGATAAAAATACAGCAAAAAATGCCGTAAGTACGTTTTTCAGCCTACATTAACCAAAATTAGAGATTTTTTCGGTAATGTTCTGAAATATTCGGTGCTCTCTTTTGAACACAGAATACGATTATTTAGGATTCATGTCTTAGTCTTAGTGGAGGTATTTTACAAATAGGGGAGGTATTTGATTTCACTATTTCTATTTCTTAGAAATGGTGGAGGTATTTGACAAACAAAATATTAAAATGTAAAAGTTAAAATATATATTTTTTAATTTAATAAATGATTTCTATACCATTGACAAAATAATTTTTAAGCTTCAACATTATATATCAGTATTTAAAACGAAGTAATGGACTCTTCCCAGCGTCGTATGCTCAATTATGTGATAGGGGAAAACAAAAAATCGAATATATTAAATATTGTTCTTAAGAACAAAAGGGTTAATATTTAATATAAAATAAAATAACAGCAACATTGTGCATTTGTAAACAGTAAGATAATTGTATTTGTAAGTTTAATAATTTAAAAAATCACTTTATGTGTTTATTTTCACCTGCAAAAATCGATTTTTGTATATTGTAGTGTAACTGTTACATTAACTGATTTAGCAATAAATAATAGCTTGTTCTTGTGGAATGTTTATGGATTATAATTTGAAATTTTAAAATGTTTTCAATTAAATTTAATTGCATAAAGGTGTTACAACAAGTTAATTAACTTAGTTACTGGTCTAAATGGCTTTACGCCGTACGATGTTGCACTGTCATTGATTTAAGTACAAAAATTCAGAGTATTTAACATGTTCTACATGAACATCAACAACAAATATAAACTAAATGATGACTGTAAACGTATACAGCAAACAAAAGATGATGAATAATGATATAAAATAGATTAAAAATGATGATGTATACAAAATAACACAGATTAAATACGATTGATCAAAAATAAGAATAGAAAATACGTTATTTCAGAAATAGCTATAGATATAGAAGACTTCGTCTGCTGTTTAGTTTTTCACCTATCATGTGACCTCTGACGTCAGGTGGGAAGAGTCCATATATTACATTCTTTTAAAAGGCCTATCAAATAAATTCATATTACAGATACTTAGTTCATGAATGCATTAAAAGCCATAAGTATGTTTTACTGTAATTATTGAGTGGTAAAATGTAAAACTTTTAAAAAGTTAGTTATAATATTTTATTAACAGCACTGGTTTGCAATGAATTTTCTTTCTTCGAGATAATGGGGTTCCACGATGCATTTTTGAATTAAGAATCAATTTTTTTAATGCAAAATAAGAAAAAAAAATTCAAAACATTTCCTCATCTCGTACAGTTTTGCAAAAAATTGAATTTTTGTTTTTAAAGCTTCCCTTTTTCAACTCCCATCTAAATAATTTCCCATAAAATCTAGATGATGTTAGAGAAGACCAAAGAGAGCTATCTCATCAAGACGTCAAAGGTAAGAAGGTAAGACGACGGAGTATTAATGTGTTAGCAGATTACACTGCCCTGCAAAAAAAAAAAATAATAAAAATAAATAAATAAAAATAAATAAATAAATAAATAAATAAATCGAGCCCTGATACCATAATTGCTGATTCTTATGTAAAATAACCTTCTGAATTCGAATTTCCCAATTGAAATTCGATTTTCCCCAGTCACTCACCGTTTTCTCGGGACACCACTCCCTCCTCTAATTTTTAGCGCTGTTTGGTCATTTTATGGCTATAAATTTGATTTGGAAAAATGAAAAATAATTAATTTAACACATAAAAATAAAAAATTATAATGTTTAATAAATAAAATTAATAATAGATTAAAAAGAATATAAGAAATCTTATACATAATTTCAGTGGCAACCCCCCCCCCTCCTAAATCTTATCCTTGCTGCAAATGTTCGCATTATAGAATTTTTCACATCTTAAGGCCCTCAGACGATATTTAACAGTTAAAATATTTCTTTTCTCCACTATAAATGAAATTCATATCCATAAAATTATCAAAAAGTGGTAAAAATAGAGGGGCGTCCCCAAAATACATAATTTCAGTGGCAAATAATCCCCTAAATCTTCCCTTTGCTGCAAATGTTCATGTTATAGAATTTGTTTCACCTCTGTAGCCTCTCAGAAGATATTTCACAGTTAAAATACCCCCCCCCCACTAAAAATAAAGTTTATAGCCATAAAATTAGCGAAAAGTGGTAAATATAGGGGGCCGTCCCTAAAAAAATGGTTTGCGATAGGGCAAAATGGGAGTCATATTCGGATTCAGGATGTCATTTTATATAAGAATTTGCAAAAATGGTATTGGGAGCAATTTTCATGCCGAGCAGTGTTATTGTTGGATGCTGCATAGAGAACCCTCCTCAAAGCCCTCCAGCTGTGCACAAAAGAAAAAGCTCGAAACGGAGCTTCGATGTACAGAAATACATTTAAAAGATAATGTGTAAATGATATCCTATTTTAATATATTTTATTTGTAAATAGTTTCAAATTTGTTATAGCCTCTGTGTAAATTCTTCCGATGTTCATTTTTACTTTGTGAAAAAACCTCACGTGAAAGCAAGAAAAGACAAGCATTTCTGAATTCAGCGTATCGAAACACATTAGAGACGCACGAAAAAAATGCCGATTTTTTTTTTTTTTTTTAATTACGATTTCGTAGGCTTGTGTAATAGACTTCACAATAGTAGTTTTTATAAACCTTAATAAATGAGCCACGTATTGTTTTTTCAGTTGATAGTTATTTAATATACACTTAATGTTTTTTGTAATAATTTAGCATTTTTTTTTAATATATTAATATATTAATATTTTATATATTTTTTTTTAATTTCATTTTTGTGTGTGTGTAGAGTGCAAAAATAAAATTCTTTTAATGTTCTGTTTGTCACAATTATCCATGTTGCAGTATCTTCTTGATTAAAAATAATTATAATGTATTTTAATAATATTCATAACCTCTTTAACATTATTTAACAAAAAATGACAAATATACGATTCATCTGGTTAAAAAATAAAATAAAATAAATAATGATTAGAAAGAAATTCAGCCATCAGTCAGTAGTTATATAACTACACATTCAACGTAAAATTTCAATGCAAGAAACGCCAACACTGAGAAAAAAATATATATACAGCCTTCATCTAGATTAAATAATTTGCCATTTTCTAAATCCCTAATCTAGAAATGTAGATTTCCGAGCTTTGCGCATGAAGTACACCAATAAACTGAATAGACGAAATGATCGATAATTTCCAGTTTACACATATCTAGATGGTAAAACAATATTCTGAATATTCTGAATCTTTTGTATTGCGAGAAATTCTCGCTTGATTTTCTAGAATTGGGTAATAAACCAAGATTATACTTGGTTAAACCTGCCTCTTGTAGTCTCATTTATTTGCAAAGATTTTTAAATAACTTTACCCTCGATAATATAGGCAAACGTTCTAGAATTTTCATAAGGTTTCTAGAACTCGCTTTCAATAGGGACTAGAGTTTATAAGGATGACATGGAACTGTTTTTTATAGAGCCACAATTTGTTAGTTACATAATTTTTTCTTAGTGAAAGCAGTAATAAATTTTGTTATATACAAAATCTGCTGGCTTACATTTTGCAACTGCGGGAAAAAATATTATGGAATTAGTAGGCTTTGCCCGCTTCATTAGTCGCAATATTAAAATTAATTCTCAAAATTGAGACACTAATTCTTTTTATATAACTTTATAGATAAAAACTAAAATATATCTTTTTTTTTTCTTCTCTCATCGTTTACTGTCTTGTGTAACATCAAGTAAAGTGCAATGGATACAGTTGCATTTTGAAATTTTCACACAAACACACATAAAATATGAAAACAAAATATGAAATTTAATGTAATAATTAACTCATATGACATACACTTAATATAATTGGATATCAATCATTTTAGTTGTAAGAAATATATTTATATTAAAGAAGAATATTCTTTAAAATCACTTAATATTTAGTCATTGAAAGAACTAACTAAATACCAAAAATCCTGTTAAATCTTATTTTCTTAATAATGAAATGTCAGGTTTCTGCAAACTAACTCTAAAAACGATATCATAGTTCAAACAATGTATCGGAATAATGAAAGTGAAATTAATTTTTTCCATTCGTGTATCTCAATTGAAGAAAATAATGAAAAAAAAAAAAAAAAAAAAAAGGATAACACTGCTCGGCATGAAAATTGCCTCTGACACCATTTCAGCATGTTCTTATGTCAAATGACCTTCTGAATACGAATATGACACCCATTTTGCCCTATCCCCCACCGGTTTTTAGGAACGGCCCCCTATTTTTATCATTTTTTAGTTATTTTATGGCTACAAATTTGATTTTTAGGAAGGGGAGGATTATTTTAACCGCTAAATATCTTCTGAGAGGCTACAGAGTTGGAAAATTCTAAAACACAGACATCTGCGACAAAATATTTTTTTTTTCTTTCTTTTTTTTTTTTTTTTTTTTTTTTGGGGGGGGGGGGAATTTGCAACTGAAGTTATGCATTACATATCTTATATTTTTTTAATCTGTTATTAATGTTACTTTTAAAAATTTATATTTTTTTGTTTTTAGGTGTGAAGTTAATTATTTTTCATTCTTCAAATCAAATTCATGGTCATAAAATTATCGAACAGGGAAAGAAATTCAGGGAGGGGATTGCGTATCTAGAAAACGATGGATGACTGGGCAAAATGGGTGTCATATTCGGATTTAGGAGGTCATTTTTACATAAGAATCAGCAGGAATGGTATCAGATCTCGATTTTTTTTCAGAGCAGTGTAATTTTATTTAAAAATTTATATCACAATCGCAACATTGTATTGAGTTTAATAAAAAAAATATTTTATCTATAGTTTACATGGTTTTAGAAGATTCGTTGATTCATTCAAATAATAAATTAAACATACAAGATTCATTGGTCCCTTTACAGAGATTAATTTTTAAAATTATTCTAATGTAGTTTATAATAGTCGTTATCATCGCAGAAACCAAAATTTTATAAACCAAAATTTATTTATCCATAAAACAAAAGTTAAATAACACAACACAATTTATATATTTAAAGTGAACTCTTTTCGATGCTGAGCAGTATTTTAATGCATCAGGGAAAAATAATAATAATAAATATGTAAAATTCATCTACGTCACGATATATTAATAATATAAATAAATAAATAATACATGTGTAATAAAATGTGAGTTAAAGGATTAAAAGTTTAAATTTGAGCTAAAGGATTTGGCATTTTAAAATCCTTTTCTATTCTTAAAGTGAATTCTTTTCGTTGCTTTGTAGAAGTTTAATACATCACGGAAACAAAATAATAATAAATATGTAAAATTTAGCTATGTCACGAGGTAATAATAATATAATAATTAAATAAATAATACATGCGTGATAAAATGTGAATTAAAAGATTAAAAGTTTAAATTTGAGCTAAAGGATTTGACATTCTAAAATTCTTTTCTATTTTTAAAGTGAATTCTTTTCGTTGCTATGCAGATTTTTAATGCATCAGGGGAAAATACAGTGAAGCATCGATAATCCGGCATCGAGTGGAAATAGATATTGACGTATTACGGATTTTTCCGGATTATAGATGGTCCGAAAATGTTTATCGATATCATATATCAGTCACAGCATCTAAACAGATATCTTTTAAAAATTAGTTCTAAACAAAATTTTTAAATAACAATTATAAAACAGTAGTACAGATCATTTATTTTTGTACAAATAATAATAATAACTAGTATCGCCCAGTGGTCGAAACTCGACCATTTTTTTTGCAAAGCCAGGCAAAGCAAAGTTATTGCCTTGTCCTAAACGGAATGCAATTGCAACACAGCTCCGGCAATTGTTTGCCAATATTCACTCTAACTGAATCAGCAGAGTTTTACTTAATATAACTATTTCTCTCTGTAGATGTTAGCCTTTCCTGAAATGAGAGAAAATCGCAACGTGAAAACGCCCCTTGTTGTGTGATACAGCCCAGAAGCTAATAGGTACCATGTCAGACCAAGGTCCAACCAAGTATCCAATTCTGTTAAATTAATTCGATTGGTTCATAAAGATTTCATGTTTGAAAAAAAAAAAAAAAAAAAAAAAAAAAATATACAGATACGACATTATTTCATTATTTAAAACATGAAAATCTGACATTGACATATTTTAATTTAGTGCCAGAGGCCTACTGCTAAACTTGTTTATATCGACAAATTCTTCTTTAGTTAATTCGTGACGATCTAAATTCCATGATGAAGTTTTCATTAAATCAAACCAATGTGTTTCATCTGCAGATACTGTAACAAATAACGTCGGAAGTCCAAACTGTCTTATAGCCGCAAAACAACGTTTTTTCTCTTTTCCCAATGAGGGGGAGGTGTGCCTTGGGGGGTGACTCATGTCAAAGTTGGGCCTTGGGGGGACTCATGTCAAAGTTGGGCCTTGGGGGGGGACTCATGTCAAAGTTGTACCTTGGGGGGGACTCATGTCAAAGTTGGGCCTTGGGGGGACTCATGTCAAAGTTGTACCTTGGGGGGGACTCATGTCAAAGTTGTGCCTGGGGGGGACTCATGTCAAAGTTGTGCCTTGGGGGGGACTTCATTCAATAAATCCCCATTCAATAAACCGACTGAAATAGGCCCTTAGCACTATTAAGAGTGACGTATAAAAATTCGACAACGCTGTACCGACTGAAATAGGCCTCTAGCACTAAAAAAAAATCGCCAAATTCAGCTGTAGGGATATACTAAAGTTATATCAATACTAAGTTAAATCGAAAAGAAAAAAAAATATATATACAGACACGACATTATTTCATTATTTAAAACTTGAAAATCTGACATTGACAGATTTTAATTTAGTGCCAGAGGCCTACTGCTAAACTTGTTAATATCGACAAATTCTTCTTTAGTTAATTCGTGACGATCTAAATTCCATGATAAAGTTTTCATTAAATGAAACCAATGTGTTTCAGCTGCAGATACTGTAACAAATAACGTTGGAAGTCCAAACTGTCTTATAGCCGCAAAACAACATTTTTTCTCTTTTTCCCAATGAGGGGGAGGTGTGCCTTGGGGGGGACTCATGTCAAAGGTGTGCCTTGGGGGGGGACTCATGTCAAAGTTGGGCCTGGGGGGGACTCAAGTCAAAGTTGGACATGGGGGGGACTCAGTCAAAGTTGGGCCTGGGGGGACTAATGTCAAAGTTGGGCCTTGGGGGGGACTCATGTCAAAGTTGGGCCTGGGGGGGGACTCATGTCAAAGTTGTGCCTTGGGGGGACTTCATCCAATAAATCCCCATTCAATAAACCGACTGAAATAGGCCCTTAGCACTATTAAGAGTGACGTATAAAAATTCGACAACGCTGTACCGACTGAAATAGGCCTCTAGCACTAAAAAAAAAAAAAAAATTATACAGACACGACATTATTTCATTATTTAAAACATGAAAATCTGACATTGACAGATTTTAATTTAGTGCCAGAGGCCTACTGCTAAACTAGTTAATATCGACAAATTCTTCTTTAGTTAATTCGTGACGATCTAAATTCCATGATAAAGTTTTCATTAAATCAAACCAATGTGTTTCAGCTGCAGATACTGTAACAAATAACGTTGGAAGTCCAAACTGTCTTATAGCCGCAAAACAATGTTTTTTCTCTTTTTCCCAATGAGGGGGAGGTGTGCCTTGGGGGGGGGGACTCATGTCAAAGTTGGGCCTTGGGGGGACTCATGTCAAAGTTGGGCCTTGGGGGACTTCATCCAATAAATCCCCATTCAATAAACCGACTGAAATAGGCCCTTTGCACTATTAAGAGTGACGTATAAAAATTCGACAACGCTGTACCGACTGAAATAGGCCTCTAGCACTAAAAAAAAAAATTATACAGACACGACATTATTTCATTATTTAAAACATGAAAATCTGACATTGACAGATTTTAATTTAGTGCCAGAGGCCTACTGCTAAACTTGTTAATATCGACAAATTCTTCATTAGTTAATTCGTGACGATCTAAATTCCATGATAAAGTTTTCATTAAATCAAACCAATGTGTTTCAGCTGCAGATACTGTAACAAATAACGTTGGAAGTCCAAACTGTCTTATAGCCGCAAAACAACGTTTTTTCTCTTTTTCCCAATGAGGGGGAGGTGTGCCTTGGGGGGGACTCATGTCAAAGGTGTGCCTTGGGGGGGGACTCATGTCAAAGTTGGGCCTTGGGGGGGACTCATGTCAAAGTTGTACCTTGGGGGGGACTCATGTCAAAGTTGGGCCTTGGGGGAGACTCATGTCAAAGTTGGGCCTTGGGGGGACTCATGTTAAAGTTGTACCTTGGGGGGACTCATGTCAAAGTTGGGCCTGGGGGGGGACTCATGTCAAAGTTGTGCCTTGGGGAGACTTTATTCAATAAATCCCCATTCAATAAACCGACTGAAATAGGCCCTTAGCACTATTGAGAGTGACGTATAAAAATTCGGCAACGCTGTACCGACTGAAATAGGGGTACCTTGGGGGGGATTCATGTCAAAGTTGGGCCTGGGGGGGATTCATGTCAAAGTTGTGCCTTGGGGGGGACTTCATTCAATAAATCCCCATTCAATAAACTGACTGAAATAGGCCCTTAGCACTATTAAGAGTGTATTATAAAAATTCGACAACGCTGTACCGACTGAAATAGGTGTACCTTGGGGGGGACTCATGTCAAAGTTGGGCCTGGGGGGGACTCGTGTCAAAGTTGTGCCTTGGGGGGACTTCATTCAATAAATCTCCATTCAATAAAGCAACTGAAATAGGCCCTTAGCACTATTAAGAGTGTATTACAAAAATTCGACAACTGTACCGACTGAAATAGGCCTGTAGCACAAAAAAAAAAAAGATATTTTTCAAAAATGGTCGAATTGAGTTCGGAAAATTTCAAAACGTGTAACTTTATCGAACACCGAAAACCTAAACATTTCTGAATCTTATATTTTCTACTTATATCTGCAGAGAAAAGAATAATGAATCCACTTTTTAAAAAATAAAAATAAGTAGTCAATTTCACTAATTTCACTTAATTAAAATGCAAGGAAATCTCAAAACGTGTAAATTCATCGAAAACTTTAAATCAAAAGTTTTTATGTATCTTCTACTTGCTTCTTCTACCCACAAAAGCTAGCAATAAAGACACTTTTTAAAAAAATAAGTAGCCGATTTCAGTTAATTGAAACGTAAAGAAAGCTCAAAACATGTAAATTCAGCAGAAAACGGAATTTTTCCGTATCGTCTACTTATACATGCAGCAGTTAGTAACAAATCCATTTTCCTTTTATTTAGTATATTAGTTGAATATTTATTTTTTAAATATCACCCTTTGAAATGAAATGTTTATGTTTACATTCGAAACTGGAAGTTTGCCATTTTTTTTTTCTGGAGTTTTGTGATTTTAAATTAAAATTTTATCAATTTTACAGAAAAAATAACTCAATCAAACACATATAGACAGTAACTTATATATAACTATACCCAAATATCGGAATTAAAATCGGCAGATAATTTCCGTTATTTTTTAATAATTTTTTACAAAAAATTCAATGGACAATTAACATAGAAAATCTTTTACATGGCTCCATGGACAGACAGTGACGTCATCACTTCGCTTGCGTATAGTGATGCTACATTATACAAATTACTGTGTCTATGGTTTTATTTGAGCTTTATGAAATTGCCAGATTTAACAACTTTCTACTTTTAGGTATTTTTTAATGTGAAGGAATACGTGTATAAAAGGGAAAAATGGGGAAAATGCATAAAAAATAAATGTATTTTTAAATACCTTCTTGACATCGTAAGAAAATAATATTTGTATTCGCACCTTCCGGCTAACCATACCTTTCGAATGATACCATTTTCAAGCCTCTACTCCCATAATTAATATGTTAAAAAGGGACAACAAATTTTATGCTTGCCTATTAATATATAGATAATAAGTGATATTAAAACTAGCTTAATCTATATTAATAAAATCAGAGTTTTGTCTGTAAATTTGTCGGAATCAAAAAATTTTGCGATATCTTCACGTTTTACACCCCATGAAAGCCGAAAATGACTTCAGAAAATTTTGTCTGTGTGTGTGTGTGTGTGTGTGCGTTGTCTTACCCTCCCTTTCGAGTAACTAAAGCAGTTTAAACACCAACACACCGAGTAACCAAATACAATGCGAGTAACTTTTGCTGGTTACTCGGTTTGTTTAAGCATGTCACGACGTTTTTTAAGGTTTTTTCTATGCTCTGCACCACTTTTCTTGAAGTTACTCGGAGATGCGTTATTCGGCAATCATCAACACACACCGTGTGTATATATAAGCCGTGTGTGTATTTAGCGCCATCTGACGGTGTGTAAAAATGCAGCCTCAAACCCAGACTCTTTCCCGGCGGTTACTCGCTAAAGCGGTCGCGTACAAACGCGGCAACCCTAGTGTGTTTAGGTTTCTCAAGCTTTCAGGGTTGCTATGTTAGAGGTTTCCTCAATATTTTGTACTTTCTAGTTGCTTTTTGGCAGTTACATAAAACTTTGGCCTTCGTGAATACAATTAGCATAATTCTTCTCTAAATCAAGAAATTTTTAAACTTTGTAAATTTTAACATATACGGGCAGATTATTAGAAAAAAAGGTTTTATATTGCGGTAATAAAAATATTATGTCAAGAAATAATATAAAAATTTATTAAAGAAAAACTGGATAACTGATAATCATTTAAATATATTTAACTTATTTAAATAAATATTTTTTAAACGTCAAAAGCATCTAAATTATAAAAAAAAAACTTTATTCACACTCAAAATAAAAGATTTAAAAAAAAAAAAAAAACAATAAAGAAAATTTCTAATGCTGTTTATTAGTTTTTACTGGTATTGCGCAGTGGTCAAATCTCGACCATTTTTTTTCTTTTTTCTTTCTTTCTTTCCATCTTTCTTTTTCTTTCTTTCTTTTTTTTTTTTTTAAGATGCATTTAAATAATATAGGTGTAAATATTCAAATCTTTCATCTAAACAGTGTGCTTTCAGTTTACTCCATCTTTAAAATAACATAAATTAATTATAATGAAGAAAGAAAGAATTACTATTAGCATTTTTGATTACATAACTAAGAATATCTTTATGAGTAATTTGCTATTATAGCACTAGCGAATGAAATCGTACATTAATGCTCAAGGGTGAAAAAGGTCTCCGTTGAAAAGTTTTGTTCCGCTGAAAAGTTTTGTTTGAACGCATCGACTAACCAAATGCAATTTGAGTAACTTATGCCAGTATCTTCGTTTGTTTTGAAATGGTATTTCTTGAAACACAAATATATTTATTTTATTTTATTACACAACTAAAATCTACCTAATGGTGTCCGCGAAAGCCTAATTGATAGACTATTGAATTTATTCACTTATTTATTATTTCATTTTTTACGCAATTTTATACGTAGAAATGAAAAGAAGTATACATATATTATATATATATATATATATATATATATTGAAATGTTTTTCAAACATTGCAGTAGATATAACCAAGTATCATATGAAAAACGATATAAATATGTAAATATATATATATTAATATTTCGTTGCATAGAACACATCATCATTAACCACTTATTTCGAACTAATTTATGCTCTTCAAAGCATAAAAATTAGAATATTAATAAATTGATCACTGTCACTGCTAAAATGGTTTTCCTAAAAACTTCATATATTCTATTTTGTATCCATAATCAGTTCTCCGTCAGTAACATAAAAAAGTACACTTTTGTGTATGTTACCAAAAAATAAAAATAAAAATAAAGACAATAAAAACGATGGAGGTTGGGTGGGCAGATGTTTGATTACAGACGATGGGGGGTGTGGTTTGGCTGGATGGTTGGGCGGGATGATGAAATTATGTAAAAAAATTAATTAATTAATTAGAAGATGTGTTGCATTTACCTCCTATTAAAACATTTTTCCCCCTTAAAAAGTTAAATTTCTTCGTTACTGAGTTGTAAACTATTGTTATAAATTAGTATTCAGAAAATGGTAAAAAAAAAATAATAATAATAATAAAAATAAATAAATAAAAATAAAAACAAACGAACAATCAAGCAAACAAACAAATAAATAAAAAATCTTGTGAAATTTCAGTAAAAAAGTTGTAAATTATGCTTGAGGGTAATGAATCAACAAACTGGCAAGACTAGAAAAAAAAAAAAAAAAAAAGAACTAACCCTTACTAAAATTTAAGGTTTTCTAAAACTTTTTTTATGGTTTTATCTAGGTTTTCAGGTATTTAAAAGGTTTCTTTGAAGTTTCGCTAAAAAATACTTCCTGAAAAGAAACCTTATCTAAGTTTTCTTTAGGTTTTATTCTTAAAACCTCCTGAAAACCTACGTGGTTTTATGTTTTCTAGAGGTTTCCTAAGGTTTCGGATAAATACATCGGTGATAATAAGTTTCCCTATGGCATTTGGATAATATCTACAGTCAAAAACGTTTTTTAAACGTTTTATTTTTAAAACTTTTTAAAACCTGCACTGTTTTAGGTCTTATAGATGTTTCCCAAGGTTTCATATAAATACATCGAGAATAGTAAGTTTTCCTATGGTATTTAGATAACACCTCCACTATACCTACAATCAAAAATGTTTTTTAAAGGTTTTAATTTTAAAACCTTTTAAAACCTGCACTGTTTTAGGTCTTGTAGAGGCTTCCAAAGGTTTCAAATAAATACATCGATGATAATAAGTTTTCCTATTGTATTTAAATAATACCACCACTATACCTGCAACCAAAAACGTATTTTTTTAGTTTTAGTTTTTGAACCTTTGAAAACCTGCACTTTTTTAGGTTTTATAGAGATTTCCCAAGGATTCGGATAAATACATCGATGATAATAAGTTTTTCCATGATATTCAGAAAATACCTCCGTTAGACGTTATACCTCAATCAAAAATGGTTTTATTTAGGTTTTATTTTTAAAACATCAGAAACCTCCCTTACTAAAATTTATATTTCTAATAATGATAATATATTTCTAAACTTGTATCTGACAACTTAGAGTAGGTTTTTAGTAATAAAATTCTCTTCTACATCTAAGGAAAATTTAAACATTTTAGATTTCAATTAAAAAATAGAATAATAATAATAATAACAATCTAAATTTAAAAATATATTTGATGATTACATAAATGAGATATTTTTTTAATAAATAAATTATAAAATAATTAAATTAAAACACAATAAATCTCATATTTCACATATGTATCTGAAAAACTATATTTAAATTTATTTTATAAGTCTTTCGTCAATGAAAAGACATGTCAAACTAAATTCACTAACAAAAGAGATCATGTAACGATATTGATGTAAGATATAAATAAAAAAAATATGTATTAAAAAAAATCACCTTTTTTTTCGGGGGGGGGGAGTGGGGGGAATAACTGAATGAACTTATTTCTTGAATACTTCCTTTTAAATTATAATCTTTTAAATATTTAGAAGTAAACACCTATAACGTAAGTAATAAATAATAATAATAATGATAAAATAGAGAGGTTATGATTAAAGTTATGAATAAATGGTAAATTAATATTTACAAAAGGTATTTTACAGCATTGATTAATCATATTAGTGATTGCTTACAGTGTATTCCCCAAACCTTTTAAATGGTACCGGGAGAGAAAATAAAAATAAATTAATTAAAAAATAAAATAAATTAAGAATTCTGTCAAAGGAAGAATTTAGTTTATCACGGAGGACTATTAATTTCAATCTGTAAATTTTTATTTTTGTTCTTATTTTTTAATATTATTTTTAATCTCATTTTTTGACCGTAAAACTGGGACACGTACTTTTTAAAATGACTGAAATGAATTAAAATGAAGTGTGGACACCTAAATTTCATACTTAAGTTAATTAAAAAAAATGAACATATGCTATTGAACTTAGGTTTTATCCTAGATTTATTTTGACAACATTTTATAACTGACCTGTCTTAAAGACATGGTTAAACTAATAATTTATGCAACTTATTCACAAAATATAAAAACAGCTTTTTTTTTTTTTTTTTTTTTTTTTTTTACCGTTTTTATTCTCTGTACAAACAAGGTATAATACAATATTTCCAATTATTTTAAAGTAACTCAAGTGTTTTTGATACGGAGAAATCTTACAAAGATACATAATAATAATAAATTACAGGTATAAATAAAGAAATGGCAAAATACAGGATTTATTCTTCTATTCGTATATATTCTATAAACGACACACACATTAAATACCAGCTACCGTCTTTTAGAGTAACTTTTAGAATAAACACTATCATTGTGAGTAACCTATTCTATCTTTAATTATATTGGTAGCTAACATATGCTATTGAATTCAGTTTTTATCCTAGTTTAATTATGAGAACATTTTTATTACTCAGCTGTCTTAAAGGCGTGATTAAACTAATAATATATGCAACATATTTACAGAAAATAAGAATCAGCTTTTCTTTAAAACTTTTAAGATAACAATAAGAATCAGCTTTTCTTAAGAATCACCATTCTTATTGTCTGTAGAAACATAATATAATATAATATTTCCAATTATTTTAAAATAACTCAACGGGTTTTGATACAGAGAAATCTTACAAGGGTATATAATAATAATTAATTACAAATATAAATTAAAAAAAGACAAAGTACAGTCTTTATTCTTCTATTCGTATATATACTATAAGTAACACACACATTAAATACCAGCTACCGTCTTTTAGAGTAACTTTTAGAATAAACACTAGCATTGTGAGTAAACTATTCTATCTTTAATTATATTGGTAGCTAACATATGCTATTGAACTTAGATTTTATCCGAGATTTATTATGAGAACATTTTATATCTGAGCTGTCTTAAAGACATGGTTAAACAAATAATTTATGCAACTTATTCACAAAATATAAAAATTAGCTTATCTTTCACCGTTCTTATTGTCTGAAGAAAAATAAAATAAAATACTATTTTCATTCTCAGTGGTTTTTGATACAGATAAATCTTACAAAGGTATATAATAATATAAAAACGTATAAAATCACTTCTAAAAACACGTACATAAAAATATTTTTATTTAAATCATACACAAAGCTTTTCGCTATTATTAAAATAGCATCTTCAGGTGTTGTTAATTAACAGAGTAAACAGCATTATATACTGGAGAAGTTCATTACAGTTATTGTTAAATATATATATATATATGTATATGTATATATATACAGAGCTGCCAATCTAATCCGGCAAATTGTTTGTACCGCCCCTTTTTCTACACCAATGATTTTATAGAGTTTTTTTCTTCTTAATTGATCGCAAATATATTTGAAGAAAAATACTTTAAAAATTAGGTGGTGTAGAAAAATGGGCGGTACTAACAATTTGCCGGATTAGGATGGCGGCTCTGTATATATATATATATATATGTCTAATTCGGTATGCTGAAATTTTTCTGTGTGTTCTAAAAGGACTCGTGATGTTTACAAGACTTTATTTTTTTTTTTTAACTATAACTATAATGAACTTCTCCAGTGCATAATGCTGTCTACTGTGTTAATTAACAACACCTGAAGATGCTATTTTAATAATAGCGAAAAGCTTTGTGTCTGATTTTAATAAAGATATTTTTATATACGTGTTTTTAAAAGTGATTTTATACGTTTTTATAATATGTGTACACGTGAAACAACTTTTAATTTTAAACTTTCAGTAGTTTTTAATTTTAACTATATAATAATAATTAATTGCAAATATAAACAAAGAAAAGACAAAGTGCAGGCTTTATTTTTCTGCTCGTATATATTCTATAGATGACACACACATTAAATACCAGCTACCGTCTTTTAGAGTAACTTTTAGAACAAACATTAACATTGTGAATAACCTATTAAATCTTTAATTATGATGGTCGCTAACATATGCTATTGAACTTAGGTTTTATACTAGATTAATTATGACAACACTTACTACTGAGCTGTCTTAAAGGCACGGTTAAACTAATAAATCAACTTATTTTGGCTTATGCATTGTATTAACAAAATATAGGAATCAGCTTTTCTTTTACCGTTCTTATTATCTGTACAAACAAAATATAATATAATGAGATAATAAAAAAATATATTCTAAATAAAAAGTTTGGTGATATAGTATAATAAACATACAAGTAATAAAAATATTCTCATGTACAGTAAAAATATTTGTTTTTTGTTTATTGAAGAATGTAAAAATTTTAAGCAAAAAAGGGGAGTTATGATCAAGCCAAGGAACACTGAGTTAAAGAGTGCTGTACTATATTGTTCAAAAATAAAAATAAATAAATAAATAAAAGCACAAACACGATATGCATTTGATTTTTTATCCTTTTTTATATATATATATATATATAATTATTTGTTTCCGTTTCTTCTTGAGCAAAAAATTTCTCGATCCTGCCCTTTTTTGATCGCGCCTTTTTTCTACTCTCTCGGATAAACAGGACTTCTCTTAATTTATTTACTTTGTTAAACTATTTTATAAATAGAAATGATAAGAATGTGTACTTTTTTCTTTTTTGATTGCGTGTGTGCGCATGTGTTGTGTCCTACCCTCCCTTTCGAGTAACTAAAGCAGTTTAAACACCAACACACCGAGTAACCAAATGCAATGCGAGGAACTTGCCAATTACTTCGTTTCTTCCGAAATGTTATTTCTTGAAAAAAAAAAAAAAAAAAAAAAAAAAAAAATATGATTTTTATTAAAGTACACGACCAAGTTGTACTTAATAGTGTCCACGAAAAACCCAATTGATACACAATTTTAAATTTACTTATTTATTTTAAATTTCTTTTGTAAGCAATTTTATAATTAGAAATGATATGTATATATAGGTGAGGTGTGTGTGAAATAGACTAATTGAATGATTCTTTGGGTTCCGCGTCGCAATAGTGCTACGCAATGGACGATTGGCGAAGGTCTGAGACTCACCCTTAGAGATCATCCGGTTACATGTCATCGCAATTTTGATCTTCCACGGAAAGGACGGATCTTCCGCTTTGGTGACCCCTAGAGGTATAATTTTGATGGGAATATGGAGGATATTACGGATAAGACAGATCTTATATGCACCAGCCACCATTAATATACACGACGGTCTTTGGCCGGCTCGAGTATCGAACCCACAATCTTTCAATTACGAGCCCGACGCTCTACCAACTGGGCTACAGCAATCCATGTGTAAGAGAGAGTAGAAGCAGTGTCCAACCCTCCCTTTAGAGTAACTAAAGCAGTTTAAACACCAACACACTGAGTAACCAGATGCAGTGTGAGTAACTTTTACCAGAGTTTGTTTCAAAACATTATTTCTTTAAAAAAAAAAAAAAAAAAAAAAAAAAAGTATATATGTCTTATTTTCGTACATGACAAAAATCTATATAATGGTTTCCATGGCAACTTAGTTGGTGAACTATTGAATTTATTCATGTATTCATTTTTTACGCAATGTAATGAGTAGAAATGATAAGTATATATATATATTTGTGTGTGTGTGTGTGGTGTCCTACTTTCCCTTTCGAGTAACTATAGCAGTTTAAACACTAACGCACCGAGTAACCAAATGCAATGTGAGTAACTTTTCTCAGTTACTAGTTTGTTTGGAAATGTTTTTTGAAACAGAAATTTTTTTTAGATCATATTAAAGTACATGACAAAAATCTACCTAAGGGTATCCACGAAAACCCGGTAGGTAAATTATTGAATTTATTTACATTTAACCCTCGGAATTCAATAGCTTGGAGCGAATAAACCTCAAAATGTATGGAAATTATGGAAAATGAGATTAAAAAAAAAAAAAATATTCTAAATAAAAAACTTGGTTATATTGTATATTAAACATACAAGCAATAAAAATATTCCCATTTACAGTAAAAATATTTGTTTTTTGTTTACTGAAGAATGTAAAAATTTTAAGCAAAAAAGGGGAGTTATGATCAAGCCAAGGCACACTAAGTTAAACAGTGCTGTACTATAGTCTACAAAATTAAAAATAAATAAATAAATAAATAAAAACACAAACACGATATACATTTGATTTTTTATTTTTTTATTTTATTTTATTTTATTTTTTAATAATTATTTGTTTCTGTTTCTTCTTGAGCAAAAAACTTCTCGATCCTGCCTTTTTTTGATGTCGTCCATTTCCCACTCTCTCGGATAAACGGGACTTTTCTGAATTTATTTATTTTGTTAAACTATTTTATAAGTAGAAATGATAAGAATATATACTTTTTTTTTATTGTGTGTGTGTGTGTGTTGTCTCCTACCCTCCCTTTCGAGGAACTAAAGCAGTTTAAACACCAACACACCGAGTAACCAAATGCAATGCGAGGAACTTGCCAGTTACTTCGTTTCTTCTGAAATGTTATTTCTTGAAACATAAATATATATATATATATATATATATATATATATGCTTTTTTTTAATTTAAGTACACAACTAAATTCTACTTAATAGTGTCCACGAAAACTCAGTTAATAGGCTATTTTAAATTTACTTATTTATTTTAAATTTCTTCTTTGATATTTCATAAGTAGAAATCATAAGTATACATACATTTTGTGAGTGTGAGAGGTGTCCAACTCAAGGTGTACAACAAGTAACCAAAGCAGTTTAAACACCAACACACTGAGTAACCAGAGGCAATGCGAGTAACATTTAACAGCGTTTGTTTCAATACGTTATTTCTTTAAACATAAAAAAGATTTAATATCTTATTTTGGTACACGGCAAAAATCTACCTAATGGTTTCCACGATAACCTAGTTGGTAGACGATTGAATTTATTTATTCATTTATTTTTTTACGCAGTTTAATCAGTAGAAATGATAAGTGTATATATATATATATATATATATATATATATATATATTATATTGCGTGTGTGTGGTGTCCTACCTTCCCTTTCGAGTAAATAAAGCTGTTTAAATACTAACATACCGAGTAACCAAAGGCAATGCGAGTAACTTTTGCCTGTTATCTCGTATTTTTCGAAATGTTAATACTTGAAACATAAAAAATTTATATACATTTTTACGAGTTTGTGTATATAATATATATATATATATATATATATGTATTTTCGAAGAACTTCTGCGAATTTTCGGATAACTTTTGCGAGTTTTTCGGTTTATTTCGAAGTGTTAAAAGAAGAAAAAGTTATCTAATAGTTTCATTCCGCTGCCGTCACATTTCTGGACTACGTATATGTTCTATCCTTTTTGTGTGGGGGTTTGGGTACAGAATGAAAAATAAATAAATAAATAAATAAAATAAAATAAAATCTGTATTTGATGTTTTTTATTCTCTTTCAAGTATCTTCTATAAAACTTTTAGGAAGACGCAATGCACTGGTACATATGTTTTTGAATATATCTACATATTGTATCCGGGCAGAGGTTGTGTTTGTGGGGGGTGGGGGGAATTAAAGCCGATTGACTGCACTTGTGTCCTAGGCCTGAGGAAAAGTGCCCTCCGTCGGGAAACTTCAAAGGTTCCTAGCCCATATTTACGCAAGTTTCGGAGACAACCACGCAAAACTCCAAACGGCTAGGCCGACCAGCGCGACCTGCGATCAAACCCGGCACCTCCCGTCTACTAGCTTTGAGCGCAGAACTGCTCGGCCTCTGGTGGGCTCCGCAGGGGGGGGGGGAAATGAATGATTTCTTTTAAAAAAGTATTTTGTTATCAGGAAACATAAATATGTTATTATATTCTAAGATTCTAAAAGGTGTAAAATTTCCACACAGAGAATGTTACGGCTTCATACTTATATTTTTACACTTTACTTAACATTATACGAGGGGAGAAGCACTGCATTAAAAAATAAATGAACCATTTATATTTGTTATTATACCTAAGAAAAAGCAATTTTGAATATTCATGTCTAAACTAGATGAAGTATTTTTCCCTTCTTCCTCCATTAATCTTTCATTCCTCAAGCTTAATTAGAAGAGGGCATAAATAAATAAAATTCCTCTTTCGCAAATAATTTTTCAAAGGGCTTTTATCCGCAGAGAAATAAAAATTCCTATGCAAAGAAATTCATGTTTTAGCATGCTTTTATTTTACTTCGTTTGTGTTTGTCAGTGTAAAATCAAATCAATGCAAGCAAATTTTAACTGACTTCCTAATATCCGATCGAGCTGAAATTGGCTTTTAAATGAATAATTCCGATGACAATATATGCACAACCAACAACATCCTCATAGAAAAAGGCCTGGGAGCCATGGGCCTCCAACTCCAGTTAGAATTTTTATTTCACATCTGAATCTACGTCCTCGTATCTGATTGAAGTGAAATTGTGAAATGAGATTAAATATTTAATCAAGTTACTATAAGAGAATAAAAATCAATTTTATTCAATACACTGAAACCTCTCGACTAATGGATTTCAAACTTTTACTTTGAGATACAACGATGGGACAAAACTGAAGTTTTAAATAATAATAATAATAAAATGTTTGTCGCATTGAGTAAAGAATATATTTATCCATCTACACGACCGTACATAAAGTCTGTGACAAAATGAAGTGACATTTCTATAGTAACTGTCATTTTAATGCCGTCTTAAATTAAGTATTATTACGATAATTGAAAAATCCTCTCTTTTAAGATTAATTGTTGTATATGACTTTTCACAAAAGAAAATTAGTCCTCGCCCATTCGAGTATAGAAAAATGGAATTCGGCCCGGGATGAATTAGAATTAGCGTCACCCAAAATACTAATCCTAATCCTAAACTTTTATCAGAGTCGTTTCTGAGAATGCCAAGACATACATGCAATAAGTAAATCATTTGTTTATAATTCGGTCGTTTTATAAATCGTTTGTTAATAATTTTTTAGGTAAGCATTCAGATAATAAATATAGAAATAGAAAATTTCCGTGTAAACAATGTTTTTTCAGACTCTGTTATAAAAATAAATAAATAAATAAGATAAAACAAATTAATAAATAAAATATATAACGAGTTTATTGTATTTATATAACCAAGAAGCTTAGATATAGCCTTTCCGTAAATGAAAAGCCCCACCAGTGGCAGAGCGGTTCTTCACTGAAAGCTGATATACGGAAAGTGCCAGGTTCGATCACAGGCAGCGCTCGTCGACCTAGTCGTTCGTAGTTTTCCATGGTTTTATCCGAATTACACGTAAATAAGGACTAATACCCCTTACGAAAGCCCCCAACGAAGGGCCTTTAACCCACAGGCCTAGGACCCTAGCGTAATCAATCGGCTTTAACCACACAACCACAACCGTAAATGAAAAAAAAAATAATAATTATAATAATTATACAGCATAGCAACGCCACCTTTTATCCGATATGCATCTAAATGGAATCAGCATGGTTTCACACATTATCCATACAACATATAAATTTTGGTGCATTTATATGTCATAGAAGAAGAGGTATGGCCTTCTCATTGACGAAATTAAATCACAGCTCAGCAGCGCAATGTGTCGGCTGATTTGCACCCAAGATGAAGCAGCACAGTGTCACATAATGTCTATCTCATATACTAAGTTGGATGCTGTTATACATTACAGAAACTGAGTTCTAATCTTCAATTAAATGGGTCGAATCACAGCATAGCAGCGCCACTATTGGATGATATATTCCAAAAGCTAATCTTCATCAAATAAAATCAAGGTCTAAACAAACACTAATCTTATTAAGATTCTGTCTAATGGTTTGTGAGATACAAAGTTTTACCAACACATCATAAACATAAACACAGGCAGCCATTTTCTAAGAATGGGTGAATCATGCTTAGGGCATCTAAAAACATGCAAATTCGTTGAAAATAGGAGTTGAAAAATTCACGAATCCAATACTTCCTTCTACATCATTTCACATAACAACGTCACCTACCGATTAACATGAACAAAAATTTAATCAGTTTATCTTCTCATAATCACCATTTACATATGTTATTCTGTACAATTTTCACCAATAGTTCTTGAGATACAGTCATCTGGGAAACCACAGAATGTAATGCCAGTTTTACATGACAGCCTATATTCGCCAAATTTAATAAGAATATGTTTTTAATAATATATAGCACACGGGGGTTTGGTGCATAGCATAGAAGCTCAGATATAGCTTTCACGTAAACGAAAAATAATACAGAATAGTAGCGCTACCTGTCGTTCGATATGTATTCAAATTGAATCAGCATAGTTTTATCTAAGGAACATTGCACATGCCAAGTTTTATATTCTTAAACACTGTAGAAGCATGCACTCGAACTCAAACAGCAGAGTTTTACATACTATATATATATAATAATAATAATGATCTATTAAACGAAGTAAAAGCCAAGCAACAGATACAAGATTACTGAAACCACATAGACTAATAAGAATGAAAAATTTTGTTATATAGGAGAAGCTCAGAAAGGTTAAAAAAATTCTTCAGGGGAGCACTTGAGCACTAATGTACGATTTCGTTCAGTAGCGGCTATAATAGAATGTTGTACCAAATCAACTGAAATTTCTAAATATGTAATTTGAAAGCCATTTTTTAAATATCATTATTTGATATTTATTATTTTGCGATTTTCGAATTGAAAAAGTGCCCTTTTTTCCGGTGTCCTTTTTTCGGTGCCTTTTTTCCGGGATCCCTTATGCGCATAGCTCGGAAAACTATATTTCAAGTTAAGGGATTTAGAAAATGACCACTTATTCATTCTAGAGGAAGGTGGTATATATATTTTTTTTTTATCTCAGTGTATTAAAGGTATAATAATGAATTATTAATTCTATCATTAAAAATGTTCAATTCAAAACAGTTGTTTTCGAATAACTATTTCGTAAATTTTATTTTCGATTGACCTGTAATACCATAATGGAAATCTTAATACCTTAATATTTCATTTAAGGATGTTTTTTTTTTTTCCAGGGGTGATTTTTTTTTTTTTTTTTTTTTTTTTTTTTCGTCTCCTGATATAAACCTAATTAATTATAAAAATTCAACTTTGAAAACTTAAAACATCGTGTTGTGAGCTATTCTAAAAGTTTCAAATGTCTTGCTAGTCGAGAATTTATATGATTTTTGAATCATATAAAGGCTAATGAAGGCAGCGAGGACCCGAATTAATTGGCTAAAAGTATTAAAAAGCTGCATTGTCATCGTGTTCTGAGCTATTCTAAAAGTTTCAAATGTCAGTCAATCTAGTCGGGAAGTTATTATATGATTGTTGAATAATATAAACGCTACGGAAAGCAGCAGGGTCCCGAAACAATTGGCTAAAAGTATTTAAAAAAAAAAAAAGTCATCGTGTTCTGAGCTATTCTAAAAGTTTCAGGTGTATAGCTTGTCGGGAAGTAAGTTAAAAACCAATTGAAAAATTTGTACTGAACAAACAAAGAAGAAAGCGAGTTAGTAAAAATATGCTATAAAAGCATTTATCCAATGATATATGAACTTTTTCTGCGGAGAATTTTTTGTTTTCAGGGGTAATTTTTCCCGTGGGGCTTTTTCGCATATCTCTCTTCTGAGGAAACAAAACTTATGATTCATATGAGCCTAAGACAATAAATTTTAATATATATTTAATCTTATAAACGCAGTTAAAGAAAAAAGATGGAATTATTATGAATTTGTAATCCCTGTACCTCTAGATACGGAAAAGTAGATATATATGATAAAACTGCTCTGCATGAAAATTGCCCCCAACACCATTTTAAATGTACATTAGATAAAGATGCATGCACTAATATCACATTTAATAATTTAAATAATTTAAAGTCATTAATATCAAATTTAATTTAAAAAAAATCAATTAATTATTTTTTATACTGTAAATGATTGAACGTAATTATGTTGAAATCTGTAGAAAATTAATATAAAAACTATAGTTTTCTTTTCCTCCTGTCTCATAATCCTATTGAAATATGCAACTCCGAACAGATAATGAAAAGATAAATATATCAAAATCCTGGAGCGATTACCCTCGACTTTCTGAATAACTAATAATTAACAATTGCTTAAATAAATTCAAAAAAGCCGGTAAGTAAACAAAAGTGAAAACCATTGTAGTGGATTTGAGTATCCCCCCCCCCCCCAAGTTGTATGTTGTTTGATGAACCGTAATGTATCCAAATTCTTTTGTGTGCCCCTGTAAAAAGAGTTATAAATATTAATCTCAGAATATCAAATATTCATCTTTATTATGTTTTAAACAATTTAAAATTTAACGTTACTAAATCGATTTTTAAGCACTTAGAGCCTATAGACGCACCAATGTATAAAAAATCTACTTCTTGTACTGGTAAAAAAAAAAAAAAAAAGTTATAAGTTCTAAACTTATGTAAATATCCTTGCGATAATAATCTATAACATGCCTATAAATTTATATTTTAATCGATGTGGAGTTTAAACTCTAGCGCACTTCAAATAACTAGAATCCATTAACCGTAATCACAAATAATTTTTGCTTGAATTCCTGTTAAAAATAATATTATAGTTTTAAAAAATTAAAGAACACGCTTTT